>JAQRGA010001360.1:0-11400 GCA_029237695.1 Conchocele bisecta
GGTGCTAGGTCCATTCCACACCAGTCACTTAGCTCCAACCCCAAAAGTAATATGATCAGCACTAATCTTATTTTTAATGGGAGATAACAGGATAACAGGATTTGGCTCTCAAATATAAGAAGGCCAAAAATGTACACGAATCGTGTCGACTAGAAAATATGTGGCAATTTGGTGGGTACATGTACGAGCCCGTATATCCTCATAACGACGGCCTTAGTTTACTAAGCGACTGAATATAAATATGCAGGAAAAATATGTACATCTATAACATATAATAAACATAAGATTAAAATACATTGCCACCCTCCGACTTCTATTTCAAAATGACTGAAATAATGTTAAATATGTACACCTTCTATAAATTCATAATGCACACACCCATTCGATGTATTACAGTACATTAGACCCACGTGACGTCGTGCGACGTTGTTAATTGGTTAAAGTTCGTTTGACGTCCATAAATTCCACGAGGTTGTCAATAACGGCACGCTATTGACCGGCAACATCGCTGTTCCAGAAATTGCAACAAATTGACATAAAACAATACGATTATTTTTACTGTTAACGCCATACTTGCTTATTTACATTTTTGAAACTATCAGAAAATGCAGTGTAAATATAAATAATACCAGATGGCCGCGGCCCGCATGTCGAGCCCGCTGAGGCATTTGATGGTATTTTTAAAAACATTAACGCAGATTTGGGACGGAGGACGCACGCACGGACACCCGGAAGTCATTGTGATCACTAAAATTAGAATAACTCGACCTGGTGCCAGGTCCTCACCACACCATAGCCACTTAGCCGCACTCACTAAAAGTATAACCGGATTCAAGTCTCAAATCTCAAGTTCCTGAGGGCCAAACCAGGGATATCGGGATTCCACGAAGGATGAATCCAATCGTTCAAATTACCCTTCACATAATCCCACAGTCCTGCCGCCCACCAAACTTTAACGAATCAACGTCGCGCAATGTCACGTGGGGCTAATGAAATGTACTAGGATGGAAACTCAATGCATTGAATGGGCGTTTCCATTATGAATTTCAGGACAGTGTAAATATTATTGTATGAATGTTCAAGGTGATCAGTAGCCGATTTCATCAACATTGCAAAGTATACTTTGAGGGAGAAATTTTCAATTTATTAAAGGATAAATTTATTAATTTTTATTATACTGAATGTATTACATTATCACAGCCATTTTGGCTGTGATAATGTAATAAATTCAGTATAATAATTCTGCATACTTTTAATCATCAAATCTATGCAGTCGTTAGTTCTATATGAAATAATGCATTTTGGGAAAGATAAATGATTACTTCCTCAAAGTATACTTTGCAATTTTGATGAAATCGGCTACTGAAGTTATTCAATGTCGAGCATTCAACAGACGACAATCAAATACCAGTGTGGACAGTGAAACGTTTACATGTCAACTCCCAATGTGCAACTACAGTCAGCACTCTAGATAAGCTGCGTATTTGCTTAAATACCCCAATTAAAATTGCCAAAACCCCAATTGAAACAATTGTTCGTAATCCTATTTTTGGGGAAGGGGCCAAGTGACTTTGGTGTGGTATAGACCTCGCACCAGGTCAGGTTATTCTAATTTCAGGGCTGAATATACTTTTTCTCGATGTAAATATTCTGTTCTGATTTTGCGATTTTCCCCACAATGCAGCAGGTTAAAATGGGATCGAACGGTCATGGAATAATATATAATATGTACATGTATGTGGCTTTGTCATGGTGCGGCATAAAAATAAACCAAATATATTTAAATTGTTTAAAACTTCCGATAAGGATATGGAAAATTACCCTAAACTGTTTAAAATATATACAATCTTTTATACATATTTGTCATGAATATGTACCCCAATTTCAATACACAACACGATATACCATAAACAATAATATGCAGGGCTCCAGATAAGGAATTAGTAATTGAGTATTGTCACTCCATCATTTCTGAAGCAATTGGGTATTTCAAAATTTTAATTGGGTAAAATAAAATCACACTACTATTTACACATCGACGTACAGCAATTATTGAATAGTTTGCTTCGAAATGACAACATATCTTGGCATTTCATTAGAATTGTCTCCTAGGAGACAATTCTAATGAAATACCAAGATGTGTTTTCATGGAAAATAAGTAAAATATGCTATATATGTGGTCTGTTTATTGTTTTCTGCAGCATGATAAAGGTACCACAATTTGCATTGCTTTTTGATACTCGCTACATCTGATTTCAATTGGGTTTTTGGCAATTTTAATTGTGTGTTTACTCAAATACGCAGCTTATCTGGAGCTCTGAATATGTATGTTTTGTCTTTTAGTAGAATTACACAAATGATACATGTGCATAGCAAATACTCATATTTTTGCAATGAATATAATGTATGTGGCTGTGACTGGAGAAAATTTTGACCAGTGTAGATCCAGATCAGCCTGTGCATCCGCACAGTCTAATCAGGATCTGCACTGCTCGTCATTCCATCAATGAAACACCTGACATGCTTCTAACAACGAAGGAATATAGATGGTTATCAGACTACAGGAGGATACTATTTGATCAGGAGCTACATTGGACACAAATCCTATAAGCCCCATTTATCCAGTCACGGCCACATGTCATATCATTGTAAAAATATGAATATCTGCTATGTATTATATATGTACATCAAGCGCGGTGCCATATCCCCATTTCATGAGTGCCGTTGCAAAATTGTCAATATTCTATTTATTACGTACACCAACAAACTGTCTGTTTCACGTTTTGCTGCCGGCAAACTTTTGGTTATTATAAGCACATCAAAGCTAAACAAATATTTACATGTAAAGTATTTTATCATCTGTAACAAAATAATCACCCTCCCAAAACAAAATTTATTTGATATATTGATTTTATTGCAAAAAAAATAGTTTTTCGCGACTATTAAGATAATATTTAGGATTTTCCATAAACAAAATCGCGTATCCTCAGCATGAAATGTCTTGAAAGCATTTCCATGGAAACATGTCTCCTCTCAAGCATCATCTGATGCTAATGCTGACGGTGTTGCCTTCTTCACCGTTACTGTAGTTGTGATATTGTCCTTAGGAGCAGTGACGTTCTTTAACAGCGTTTCTTCAGGAACGTGTGTCACGTGGAAAACTGGCGATCTTTGATTCGAAGGCCGAGCTACAGATCTTGAAACGGACATCTGTGGAGGGTTGTTTCCTGGCCCCTGATTGGTTGTTTGTTTATTTGAAATTGGCTTTATATCTGATGTGGCTGAAGAGGGCTTTGATCTCTGTTGTTGTTTTGTGTCACCATCTGTCGGCATTTCTTGTGTTGTTAAAGGGCTTTTAGCACTTGTCGGTTGCTTATTGGTTGGATTTGACCTTGACACAAACGATGCTCCTTTCTGATTGGATAACTTAACCACAGGATGTGAAGAGGAATGTTTATTGGTTGATGTCTGTGCATTCTGATTGGATGAACCAGACGGCTGTTGTTGATTGGCCAACTGAGCTGGCTGCTCATTGGCTGTACTGGGATCAACATCTCCATCATTTTCCTGCATCTTTTTTTGACTGTCTAGGATATACATTTTCAGTTTGGTCATGAAGTCGACGGGAGTGGAGGCAGAGGTGGGGGAGGAGGGACCCCCGCTGGAGTTACTGGATGACGGTAGGCTCTGAGCAGCTGCAATGACAACATACCATAATTAGCCGGGCTAATCAATTTTCTGAATTAGTTTTGGCATTATAATTGCATAAAAACACAGAAATTTGAATTTTGAGATGACTACTATGTGAAAATAAAATAATTTCACTGAAAGTGTAGGAAGGAGGCTACCATTATAGAGGGGGCTACTATTAGAACGAGAGCGAACACAGTCTCACATATACCTCTGGCCGCCGCCCGGAACGACAGACATTTTAACGCAAATGTCAGAATGTTTAAGTTTTCAAGTTACGGACATATGACCAGACAGACGGATGGACGGACTTTGTAAACCAGGAGTATAATAAATACACTATGTATATAAAAGATTCATGATCTTAACAACACGATTTACTTGACTTGACGTCCAAAATAGCTGAATTAAAAATTGACTAGAAATGTGGCCTGTCGGCACACTAATACAGCCGCTGGCGGCCAAAGAAAATGATGCACATTTGAAAATAAGCAATGGGTGTGGAAACATTATAAGACACTTAACCCTGGGATTTTTCACAGGGCGGTAGAGGACCATTAGAGCATTGTGTGCGTGAAATATCAAGCAGATCCGTGCAAGAAAACATATATTATAAGTATTTTACCCGAGCGTTAAGGTTTCGAATGCACAAAGTGTGTGACCTTGACCCTGGGCTTAGCAGGGGTGGGACGATGAAGGATTTGTCACAAGGCGATTGAGGACCATTATAGCAATGTGTGTGTGAAATATCAAGTAGATCCATGTAAGGAACAGAAATTATGAGACATTTACACGAGCGTTAAGGTTTCGGGACATACGTACGGACGGATGGGATGGACGGACATTGTAACACTATATGCCCCCCTCACCATTCGGTGGCGGGTGCATAACAATATGTCTCATTTGAAAACAGATTAGAGGCTTTATAACCATCTCTACAAATAGTTACGGAAAGAAACACGACAGATACACAAACTTTTCCATCAAAAATGAAATAGGTTGAAGCCAAAACAGCCACTCACATTTCGCCCTGACAATCTGTTCCTGGTATTTTGGTGACACGACCGGAGTTGTTTCCTCCCCATACATCGGTGACGATACGGGCGTGAAGAATTTTGTCGTCGTCGCCCGAATTAGAAACCCGTCCATGTCCCGCATTGTCAGTGTGTTGTGGAGTGTCTCCAAGGGCTTTAGGGAGGGAACCATGTTGAAGCCATCAAATGCTAAAAATATAAATGCTGTTCATAAACCTTTTAATCATCCCTCATTCAAAACGATGCTGAAGCCATCAAACACAGCAAATATAACACATTGTGTGTAGAAATATTTTGATATTACCTCATTGAAAACAATGTTGAAGTCATCAATAGAAATGGTCTGTTGAAACTTTTGTATCACCCCTCAATCAAAACCATGCTGAATTGTATCAAATGCGGAACAGTGTGTAGAAACTTTTTTATCAGCCCTCATTCAAAACCATGTTGAAGCCATCTAAAGATGCAAATTGAAACGGTGTGTAGAAACTTATTTATCAACCCTCATTGATAACTATGTTGAAGCCATCAATATAAATGGTCTGTAGAAACATTTGTGTCACCCCTCAAAAAAAACCATGTTGACTTGTATCAAATGCACAACTGTGTGCACAAACCTTTTGATCAACCCTCATTCAAAACCATGATGAAGCCATCTAATGATCTTATGACACAAATAGACATGGTGTGTAGAAACTTTTTGATCAATCCTTGTTCAAAACCATGTTAAAGCCGTAAAACGCGAAAAATATGAAAGGTGTGTCAAAACTTTGTTATCAACCCTCATTGAAAACGATGTTGAAGCCATCACACGCGCACAATAGAAACTTACTGGTGTGTAGAAACTTTTTGACTAACCCTCTTTCAATTAACCCTTACACCAATTAACCATTTCGACACCAAAGGCCTGTATGGTGGTATTGGCAAAAAGTGTATATCCAGATGAGCAATTAACCCTTTCGACACCACAGGCCTGTATGGTGGTATTGGCAAAAAGTGTATATCCAGATGAGCCGGCTCAAGACGAGTCGTCTCTCATCAGGATCTGCACCTTCTGCAAGTAATTTTCATATTTTTGAGAAAAAAAACACCACCTTTTCATAAATGGACTAGTCTGAAAAGCATTTGGTGACCATTGCATTGGTTGCAAAATTAACATATCAAAATACATTTGAGTTACTTCTAAGGGGTGAAAGGGTTAATATCTGTCATCTGGCTTTTCTGTGCTGAATTCCATAATCGGATTCAACTCGCAAGTACAGTGCAACATCTCTACAACAGCCACCCATGGGAAGACGCAAAACTGGCTGTTGTAGAGAGGTGGCTGTTGTAGGAGGTTAATGCTGACTTAAAGTTTGTCGTCCACTGTTTATTTATTTTCTTCGATAATTCTCATCAAAAACATGCTTTGGCAACATTTTAGAATCATTTCCAATGGAAATGATTCTAAAATGCTGTCAAAACATGTTTTTATTGAGAAAGAAGGCAAAGCAGCAGCAGGCGATAATTTTCGTGTTCAGCAGTCTAAGGGTTAGATACAGAGGAAATCATCCATTTAGGATATAAAATAGTGGCTGTTATAGAGTGGGTGTTGTTGTAGAGAGGTGGCCGCTCGGGGAGGTTCGACTGTAACTTGAAACCTGAAACTGTACCTGTGAGCCAAACCAGAGATATTGGGGTTCCGATCACACATTCATTATTTCAAGATTAATCAAATTAACCAACTCCTGATTATGTACACACTCCTGCTTCATATAAGGCCATAAGAATAAGTACAGAGCTCCAGATAAGGTGCGTATTGGCGTATTTTTTGCAATTATTTTTAGCTGAAGTGAGAGTACAAAATACGCACAGCAATGTGAAAATACGCATTTATTTTCAAATTGAGTAGTGAAAATACTGTCATAAAGTTGAAAATGCACTTAGTTGAGCTGCAAAAAGCAAAATACGCAATGATTTTGAAATCAACGGGTATAGTTTTTTGTTTGTTTGTTTGTTTATTGAGGTTTAACGGCCTATCAACAGCTAAGGTCACTTAAGGCCGGGTCAATGGGTTTAGTACTAAATCCCATATATTACCTGTACAAGTACATGTACGTGTTCAAGTACATGTACAAATGGGGGGAAAATCCCAAAATCAGAACAGAATATTTACAATAACAAAACTATATATTCAGCCCTGAAATCAGAATAATCCTGATCTGATGGCAGGTCCTCGCCACACCAGAATCACTTGGCCCCTCCCAAAAGCAGTAGGATCAGTAATAATCTTACTATTTTTATAATGGGCAATAACCCAATTCAACTCTCAGGTAACTAAAGAGCAATGGGTATAGTATGCTTTAGACACAAAGCTTATCTGTAGCCGATTTCATCAAAATTGCAAAGTATACTTATCTAGCAAAGTATACTTCGAGGGAGTAATCATTAATTTTCCCGAAATGCATTATTTCATATAGAACTAACGACTGCATATATTTGATGATTAAAAGAATGCAGAATTATTATACTGAATTTATTACATTATCACAGCCAAAATTGGCTGTGATAATGTAATAAATTCAGTATAATAAAAATTTATAAATTTATCCTAAAATTGAAAATTTCTCCCTCAAAGTATACTTTGCTAGATTAGTATACTTTGCAATGTTGGTGAAATAGGCTACTGGAGGTAACTAAGGAGCAACGGGTAGAGTATGCTTTAGACACAAAGCTTATCTGGAGCTCTGTAAGTATTTTGGTTCGAGGTTCGCGGAATGTGAAGCAGGAGAGCGGATTTTTTAAATATATTTTATTTTTGTACGTTTCAGATGTTAAAGAGGTTAATAGTAACTTTGTAACTTTATAGAACATATTATTTTTGTTTGAGATGTTCGTCTCAGATCTTTTTCAAGTTGCCAGATGCATATATATATGCATCTGGCAACTTGAAAAAGATCTGAGACGAACATCTCAAACAAAAATAATATGTTCTATAAAGTTACAAAGTTACTATTAACCTCTTTAGACGTGAACAATCACAAGATCTTAGTCAGACATGATTGGATTTAAAGGTACATGCCCACTCAGTAGGCACAAACTGTTCTTTATATGAATTGAATAAGTGTATAAATGTGTCAGTTCTAACAACAAGAGCTGTAGGAGAACAGCATAGCTCGACTACGAGGGTTGTCGATGTACACATAGCTTGACAAAGAAGGTGGCTGCGGCCTGCATAACAACCTTAACCAAGGTTGACTAAAAAACTTAACCAAGGGAAATTAAGTAAGTAATTCAAGGTTAAATGTAGGTCAATGACAGATATAGGTCAGGGGTTATTGATGTACATCACTAGGAGATGAAGTTTTCCAAGTATGGTTGCTGTAGGCCCAGGAGTATTCCATATACAAGCTTGACTAAAAACCTTAACCAAGGGGAAATAACTAAGTAATCCAAGGATAAAAGTAGGTCAATGTAAAATACAGGTCAGGGATTATTGATGTACATCACTAGGAGATGAAGTTGTCCAAGTATGGTTGATGTAGGCCCAGGAGTATTCCATATACAAGCTTGACTATAAACATTAACCAAGTAATTCAAGGTTAAATGTAGGTGAAGGTAAAATATAGGTCAGGGGTTATTGATGTACATCCCTATGAGAAAAAGTTATCCAAGTATGGTGTCTGTATGCACAATAGTATTCCATATACAAGCTTGACTAAAAACCTTAACCAAGGTTGACTAAAAACCATAACCAAGGGGGATTAACTAATTAATTTAAGAGGAAATGTAGGTCAAGGTGAAATATAGGTCAGGGGTTGTTGATGTACATCACTAGGAGATGAAGTTGTCCAAGTATGGTTGGTGTAGGGCCAGGAGTATTCCATCTACAATGTTGACTAAAAACCTTAACCAAAGAGAATTAACTAAGTAATTGAAGAGGAAATGTAGGTGAAGGTCAAAAATAGATCAGGGGTTATTGATGTACATCCCTATGAGAAAAGGTTGTCCAAGTATGGTATATGTATGCACAATAGTATTCCATGTACAAGCTTGAGTAAAAACCTTAACCAAGGTTGACTAAAAACCTTAACCAATGTGACGTAAGTAAGTAAATGAAGAGGACATATAGGTCAAGGTGAAATATATATCAGGGGTTGTTGATGTACATCACTAGGAGATGAAGTTGTCCAAGTATGGTGGGTGTAGGGCCTGTAGTATTCCATATACAAGCTTGACTAAAAACCTTAACCAAGGGGAATTAACTAAGTAATTCAAGAGGAAATGTAGGTCAAGGTGAAATATAGATCAGGGGTTATTGATGTACATCGCTATGAGAAAAGGTTGTCCAAGTATGGTGTCTGTATGCACAATAGTATTCCCTGTAGAAAGCTTGACTAAAAACCTTAACCAAGGTTGACTAAAAACCTTAACCAAGGGGAATTAACTAAGTAATTCAAGGTTAAATGTAGGTCAAAGTCAAATATAGGTCAGGGGTTGTTGATGTACATCACTAGGACATAAAGTTGTCAAAGTATGGATGGTGTAGGGCCAGGAGTAGTCCATATACAAGCTTGACTAAAAACCTTAACGAAAGAGATTTAACTAAGTAATTGAAGAGGAAATGTAGGTCAAGGTCAAATGTAGGTCAAGGTCAAATATAGATCAAGGGTTATTGATGTACATCCCTAGGAGATTAAGTTGTCCAAGTATGGTGGGTGTAGGGCCAGGAGTATTCCATATACAAGCTTTTAACTAAGTAATTGAAGAGGAAATGTAGGTCAAGGTCAAATATAGATTAGGGGTTATTGATGTACATCCCTATGAGAAAAGGTTGTCCAAGTATGGTGTCTGTATGCACAATAGTATTCCATGTACAAGCTTGACTAAAAACCTTAACCAAGGTTGACTAAAAACCTTAACCAAGGGTAATTAAGTAGGTAATTCAAGGTTAAATGTAGGTCAAGGTCAAATATAGGTCAGGGGTGTTGATGTACATCACTAGGAGATAAAGTTGTCCAAGTATGGTTGGTGTAGGGCCAGGAGTATTCCATATACAAGCTTGACTAAAAACCTTAACCAATGGGATTTAACTAAGTAATTGAAGAGGAAATGCAGGTCAAGGTCAAATATAGACCAGGGGTTATTGATGTACATCCCTATGAGAAAAGGTTGTCCAAGTATGGTGTCTGTATGCACAATAGTAGTCCATGTACAAGATTGACTAAAAACCTTAACCAAGGTTGACTAAAAACCTTAACCAATTACTTTTTAAGTAAATTGCTAAGAAAATCCCTATTTTCATAATTTCTTTGCGAAAATATGTGGTCACCACTCACTTGAATGGTTCCAATGAGTGGTAACAACATATACTTTTATTCAGAAATAAACAAAATATTAGACTTTATGTCAACACAAAACATTGTATCCTTAGACTTCATTGGGTTAACAAAGTCGGTTAGAGCGATGGTACGGTAGACCAGAGATTCCGGGTTCGAGCTCTGGGCAAAGTGCACATTGTTCTCGCCCTGTGACAAAAATAAATTTGCTGAAAGGTTTATTATCGACATAGCATTTCATTGAGAAATCAAGAAAAGAGATAATAAAATATTGTATTTTTTTTATTTGATGCAGCATCACAAATGAATTGGTTACCGGTATGTTAACAATTTACTTCAACTTTAAGATTTAAAAAACTTTCAACAAACAGATGAACATAGAAACTTGAACTAGAGAAAACGAGCAGGGGCTCACGTATACCCCCGGCCGCCGTCTGGACCTGACAAATAAAAACTTTAACACAAAAATTTAAAAAAAAATAAGAAATTTGACCTTGGACATGAAGTGTGGTATGGAATGAAAATAACTATAATTGTGGTGGGACATAAAAAGGAATAGCAAATATGGTTATTTATCAGGTGACCGAATATGTACTGACTGATAACATATTGTTATTTCAGGCATTTCAGGCATTGACTTCATACAAACATCCGGGTTACAACGAAGTGAAAACTGACGTTCCATTGGTTGGATGACGTCACGTGACGTTACCGAATGATGTCAGTGTTCTATCCACAGACAACATCATGTGGTCATTTTATAGCATAAAACATTACCAGATAAGTAGAACACCAGGCTATTGTCTTTTGATATCAAGTTTAAAAAGGCTCGGCTCTGAAACGGTACGATTCCTTGGCAAGCCTTGGAATTCCTACACGTTTCCTAGCCTTGCCTGATAAACTTGACATCAAAAGACACTAGCCTGATATTCTATAAAAAGACGTATGCTGGGAAACTTTGGCTACTGAGTTTTCTTGTGGCAAAACAACATGAACAAGAAATTGAACACAACAGAAATGGAGTCAACAATATCTAAACAACAAGAATTGTTAGAAGACAACAACGCTGGTCTGTTCGAAGCCCGATATCATAGGTGGGGGCCAATGTTAGAAACATGTTTATCCATTGTAATGTATTGCTGATAGCACTGTTTAACCCTTACTATGCTGAATTATATATCGACGTCTGCTGTCTATTTTTTATTTTTTGTTTTTCGAATCAAAAACATGGTTTGACAGTTACATGTACAATGGAAATGATTCTAAAGTACTGTTAAACCATATTTTTATTGAGAAACAAAACATAAAACAACAGCAGACAACAATGTTTGTTTCCCGTATTCTAAAGTGACTTGACC
>JAQRGA010001364.1:0-12630 GCA_029237695.1 Conchocele bisecta
AAAACGTCATACAACGCGTGATAGTTTAACTGTGCCTCTTTGGCTAACCAGCGGGGGCATTCGTGTGCCGACAGGCCACATTTCTAGTCTAGTTTCTTTCTGTGGCCCATCCATGTGGCCCCCAAGGTAAATGTCAAATGACTTAGAAATTTGCGTTAAATTTTTTGTCAAAATTTCGTTAAGGTTTTAGGGTACCCACTATCTCTGTAACAGTAAGTCTGATTGGCTTCAAACTTATTATGCTTATTAGTAATCATGTCCCCAAAGGGCATAGTCAAATTACCTAGAAGTTTGCTTCAAATTACTATCATATGCCTTGTATGGTGCGACATGCGGGCCGCGGCCATCTAGTAATATCCTAGGTCCTAGTCTGTGATCTATTCTTTCAACATGCTTTGCTTGTTTCAATTCACCTTTGAAGCCACACCCCTGTTTCAGATGGAGCAGGCTCAGTATCCCAACCAGCAGCCGCCGCCCCCCGGTTATACCCAGACCACCACCACCTGACCCGCCGATGGAAGAGACGGCAGAAACAGGTATGCCATACCATGTCTTGATTATACACAGGCATACAGAGTACGTCGAGGGGAATATAGTTTTCCCCTTTCCGTCCGGTCATCCGCCCGTCCGTCCATAAGCACGTCCTTACCACACTTATCGGGTAAAGTCGTATAATTTCTGTTTCCTTTTACATAACTTCTTCATTTTTTAGCCAGGTTTTTTGAAAAAAAATCCATGCTATTGGATTGGCGAAAGCCGGGCGGGCCATTTTGTCCGCTCAGTCGACTTAGCCATTTTCAATGTTAAGTTTTCGCGTTTACAATGTTAAGTTTTCGTGTTTAAATCCATTTCTTTGGTACTGTACCACCTAGGACCACCAAACTTTCACAGCTTCATAATCAAGGGGTGCCCACCACATATTACTATCCAACATGTTACTTTTTTTTTAACTTGACCAATTTTTTCCGCGCAGTCGACTTAGCCATTTTCAATGTTAAGTTTTCGCGTTTACAATGTTAAGTTTTCGTGTTTAAGTCCATTTCTTTGGTTTTCGTGTTTAAGTCCATTTCTTTGGTACTGTACCACCTAGGACCACCAAACTTTCACAGCTTCATAACCAAGGGGTGCCTACCACATACAACTATCCAACATGTGACCATTTTTTTTTTTACCTTCACCTATTATTTATACGTAATTGACTTAGCCATTTTTAACGTACGTCTGGTTAAAGTTTTTTGGTTAAAAGTTTTTCGTTATACTATATCTCTGCAACTGCTTCGCCCATTACCTTGAAACTTCAAATGGGTGTTTATCATCATCCATATTTTCATTCTACCCCCCAACCGTGCGGCCCCTGTGCCCAATGTCAAGGTCAAATTACTTTGAATTTCTTTGTGTACTATATCTCTGCAACTGCTTCACCCATTACCTTGATACTTCACATGGGTGTTTATCATCATTGTCGCACCCTCTTGCAGAAAGCGCGATATCGTCGGCATTTTGGCATACGTACGTCAGTGTGTCCGGTTAAAGTTTTTTTCCTTAAATTTACTATATCTATTTTTTTAGTGTCCATGCCTCGCCCCAAGGCGCGACATGCAGGCCACGGCCATCTAGTCTACAAAAAGTGGGTATAATTATGTTACCCAAGTGTCTATGCTTGGAAAAAACCTGGCCTTCGTGGCTTTGCCTCGTTTCTTGTTTACACATGCATTGCTCTGGTGATCCTACACCATGTGAACCCCATTCCACCATTGTCCAACCCCCGCTATGCCCAAGGTCACAGACTTGGGGCGTTTACGAAAACTTAAGCTGTTCGCGAGTGTACGTATTATATCTTCTGTTTGCTTTCACGGAACACCTTGATATTTCATATGTGCATTGCTCTGACGGTCCTCTATCATGCTGTGACAAATCCACTATCATCTGACCATTCACCTTTGAAGCCACACCCCTGTTTCAGATGGACCAGGCTCAGTATCCCGACCAGCAGCCGCCGTCCCCCCGGTTATACACAGACCACCACCACCTGACCCGCGGGTGGAAGAGACGGCAGAAACAGGTATGCCATACCATGTCTTGATTATATACAGGCATACAAAGTATGTCGATGGGAATATAGTTTTCACCTTTCCGTGCGGTCATCCGCCCGTCCGTCCATAAGACGAAAACTTAACATCAGGTAAATGTGTTATAATTCATGTTTCCTTTCATAGAACTCCTTGATATTTAACACATGCATTGACATAGTGGTCCTGTATGAAGCTATGCTAAATATACCATCGTCTGACCCAGGCTAGGCCCAAGGTCAATGTCACAGTCATATAAACTATTTGGTTGTCAGTCCAGGCAGTGGCCGAGGGTATCCTCGCTCACTTGCTCTAGTTTGAAATTTCTTTTCAACTACACATACTTGGTCAAGTACAGTCTTATGGTAGACATCTGGTGGATGGTAGAATATCCTACATGTCTTGAGGAATTCCAGTCTCAATCTAGTACCATAATAACCCTGATTATTCGGACACCATAACCAATTGTTGTAAGCGTCCTAACCCTTGAACAATTTAATTGTGTTGTTAGTGAGGCATCCAGTACATGCTGACAACATGGCAAACAGTGCAGACCTTGATCAGACTGCTCCTTCAGTAGCAGGCTGAGCTGGGTCTACACTGTTTGCTCAGACATGTGTGTCCGAATATTTAGGATAATGACGGTATAGTACATTGTACATTGTTAACAAAATATTTATCAGACGGTCTTGCTTTCAGTGCTTCGCAATATGCTGGCCAGTGCTCCGACAGATACTTTGGTGCTGCAGATTGACAAATACTCCATCACTGACAGCAGCATACATGACCTCAACAGCAATCTATCAGATGAGGTAAAAATTGTAGCAGTACACGAACAATGGCAGGAAACTCCCTGTATTACATGTATATGTGTTGCCATGTGAATATGTAATTTTATGTCTGGAATAAAAATATTTGTTGATAAACAAACTTTTAATCCACTATTGACTTTCCAATCTGTTCAGTCTTGGCATATTGTGATGGTCTATATCATACGTATGCTCATCTGTACGTGTTTCTACCAGTCTTATGAACTATATCCTCATACACTCGCTAGTCTCCGGTCCAACAAACAGTATCTGTACCTTACTCCCATTGATGGCTCACCACACCTTCAGTGTTTTGGGTCATCTTCACTTAATATGTCATGTCCGACAAATCCTAGACCTACATGGATATGGAATATGTATTTATATGTGTAATGTAAAGTATACAGTTTACATGTCATAGAATTTACCAGTTAAAACTGTTGTACCTAGGTAATTGATTGCTGTCTACATCTGATGCCCAGAAAAAATGTCTGTCATGTCGATACAAACTTCATGACTGCAATTTTTGAGCGTGGTGGAAACGTGGAATCAACAGACTACCTACCAGAGGTATGGTTTCACCATTGCATTAGTGTGTTACTAATTATACCCCATCACTGTGCATCTGTTCGTGCAACAAGACTTAACGCATGTAAATGTTTTCATTTATGGTACGCCTTGATATTGCATTCATACAATCCTCAGATACTTCTGTACTGACAAATCTAATTATCAATTATGTCTCCCCCATAATATGGGGAGACGTATTGCTTTTGGCGGGGTTGTCTGTCTGTCCGTCTGTATGTCCCAAAATTTGTGTCACGCCTATCTCCAAAAGTATTTGACCTAAAATCGCCAAATTTTACAGGAATGTTTGTCATCATGTGTAGTTGCGCACCTGGGGTTTTAGATGTCGATCCATCGAGTATCGGCAGAGTTATGGCCCTTGATTTAGCGACAAACCAATTTTGACAAAACTTGGTACGAATGATCTATAGGCAATGCACTTTCAAGATTCTTAAAATCGTGACCCCACGGGTCAAAACTGGTCATGGCTCGACGGGTCAAATTTCAGATTTTACCGAATATGGTCATGTCATATATCAAATCAAACGTATTGATGAGACGATTGATATGGTGCATTCTTTGTGGAAATCTAATGATTATGTCACCCAAGATGGCCACCAAAAGGTCGTCCTAGAAATTAAAATGTCTTATCCTCGGTAACCAGTGGTGATGCGGTTGACATATGTTTTTGTCAGAAAACAACCGTCTAGTTACAATACATAACAATCACACCAGGTATTGTTTTGACCAAGTGCAATTGTCAATTTGTATGCCTTAACATATGTGGGAGGCATAAAGATAAGCCTTTATGATCATTTAAATGTATTTGTGATCATCTGTTACCTGTTCGGTATCTAGTGTCAATGCCCTCATTCACTGTCATCATTTTTGAGAAATAAGGAATAATATACTTCAGAAGGTGTACAAATGAAGATGACATGTTGACCTGTGGAATCTCATAACTGAAAGTAAGTCAACCTGAACGGTTAATGAATAGCACCAACACCATCTTTGGTTTGTATATGATATGACCACTTTCTTGTAGAAATGAAGTTTGACATTTGTTGTTTCATTTCAGATCCAGTTTCATTCATATGATGCTATAATCGGTGCTATGAATGAAAATAATAACCATTGGGTTCTGCTGGTAAGTTCTTGAAGACTGTTTTTCTCGAGCCCACTTGAGAAAAGTGAGACATAGTGATCACAATGACGTCAGGGTATCCGTGCGTCAGTCTGTGCGTCCGTCCGTCCGAAATATGTGTTTAAGGTTTTTAATACCTTATATCTCCAGGCTGTACAGGCACCTACATGAAGTGGTTGTCCACCTGGTTTCATCAGTTATGGTCACATGGCCTCTCTACAGACATACAGAGTGTATATGGCCATCATATACATATGTCTGGGTGCCACATAAACATACCGGTGAGACATTGTACCAAACTTATTTCAAGTTCAAAAGTATTGGTAGATCATACATATATAGCACATCTGGATGCTACATAAACTTGAAAGCTTGCAGTTGTGGATACTAATTCACGGGGATACATACATTAATGTAACATGTGGTCTTCTGCCATTATATGCTTCGGTATATATTTTACGGTCATAGAACGCATTCTCATTCTTCAGGATGGTTTGATTCTACCAGAACTTAGATATTTTGCAAACAAGGAATAACTTTCAAATTGCGTGAAACTCAATTTTAGATAATTGTACCGAATGCCAGACGAATCGTCTACATCAACCCGATGGGTGAATTAAGACGTACTATTGGAAGTATCGAAAAGAGATGGCGGTAGGTATTTTATAGCTTGAATTAGAAATGCGTATAAATTCATTGTACAACTCATTGTTAGGCCATTGTGCAGTGCTATGCTGTGATTACTGCTCGCAATGACCAGTGATCCATATCTTTACATGAATTTATTGAGCCCACTTTTGTTGGAAGCGAGACTTATGAATCAAAAATGTCTTGTCTCTCGGCCATTACTCACAAAGAACCTACTTTTCAAAAAAATAAACCAGTTGAATTTTCTTGCCACCACCTGCTGTCGGACCATCAAAATTACGTGACTGTTTTGCATTTGTTATTGTTTATTGCAGCATGTTTCTTGTTGAGCGTTGCAATAGAGGGATCGAGCCAGAGATGGAGGCGGATGGCTGGGAGGTGGAAACTGTGCCACACAGCAAGCAGATGGACAGTATATCATGTGGGATATATGTACTCAAGGTACATGTACTGTCTAATTATACCCCTGGCATACGAAGTATGTCAAGGGGTATATAGTTTTCGCCTGGTTTGTTTGTTCGTCACTTTGTCCGTAAGACAATAACTTAACACACCAGGTAAATTTCTTGTAACTTTTGTTTCGCTTCCTAGAACATTTTGATACTGCACACATGCATTACTCTGGTGTCTTCTACCATGCTTTCACAAATCTATGACACCCCGACGGCGGGGGGAGAGAGGGGGGGGGGGAGATTTTCCTAGGAAATATCCCCCCCCCCCCCAACCATCTACCATATGCATAGCGGATGTGAATGCCTCTTTGTAGACAAGAATAACCCCCCCTCCCTCATGATGAAATAATGTATGTTGGTGTAGAACAGATAGCATTTGGCATGTAGTGAGGGAGGGGGGGGGGGGGGGGAGATTTATTTTCCTAGGAAATATTATCCCCCCCCCCACCCCCCCCCCAACCAACTACCATAATGCATACGGATGTGGATGTCTGTTTGTAGACAAGAATAACCCATGATTGGGGGAGTATTTCTGATGAAATAATGTATGGGGTGGTGTAGAACAGATAGCATGTGGCATGTATTGGTGGTGGGGGGGGGGGGGGGAGATTTTTTCCTAGGAAATATCCCCCCCCCAACCATCTACCATATGCATAGCGGATGTGAATGTCTCTTTGTAGACAAGAATAACCCCCCCCCCTCCCTCATGATGAAATAATGTATGTTGGTGTAGAACAGATAGCATTTGGCATATATTGAGGGAGGTGGGGGGGGGGAGATTTTCCTAGGAAATATTCCCCCCCCCCCCCAACCAACTACCATATGCATAGCGGATGTGGATGTCTCTTTGTACACAAGAATAACCCACGATTGGGGGAGTATTTCTGATGAAA
Source organism: Conchocele bisecta (assembly GCA_029237695.1). Lineage (NCBI taxonomy): Eukaryota > Metazoa > Mollusca > Bivalvia > Lucinida > Thyasiridae > Conchocele > Conchocele bisecta. Next base: position 6,583 of record JAQRGA010001364.1, read on the forward strand.
TAATGTATGTTGGTGTAGAACAGATAGCATGTGGCATGTATTGGTGGTGGGGGGGGGGGAGATTTTTTCCTAGGAAATACCCCCCCAACCATCTACCATATGCATAGCGGATGTGAATGCCTCTTTGTAGACAAGAATAACCCCCCCCCTCCCTCATGATGAAATAATGTATGTTGGTGTAGAATAGATAGCATTTGGCATTTATTGAGGGAGGGGGGGGAGATTTTCCTAGGAAATATTCTCCCCCCCCCCCAACCAACTAGCGGATGTGGATGTCTCTTTGTACACAAGAATAACCCACGATTGGGGGAGTATTTCTGATGAAATAATGTATGTTGGTGTAGAACAGATAGCATGTGGCATGTATTGGTGGTGGGGGGGGGAGATTTTCCTAGGTGGAAATTCCCCCCCCCCCCCCCACCCCCCCCCCAACCATCTACCATATGCATAGCGGAGGTGTGAATGTCTCTTTGTAGACAAGAATAACCCCCCCCCCCCTCCCTCATGATAAAATAATGTATGTTGGTGTAGAACAGATAGCATTTGGCATATATTGAGGGAGGAGGTGGGGGGGGGAGATTTTCCTAGGAAATATTCCCCACCCCCCCCCCAACCAACTACCATATGCATAGCGGATGTGGATGTCTCTTTGTACACAAGAATAACCCACGATTGGGGGAGTATTTCTGATGAAATAATGTATGTTGGTGTAGAACAGATAGCATGTGGCATGTATTGGTGGTGGGGGGGGGGGGGGGGGAGATTTTCCTAGGAAATATTCTCCCCCCAACCATCTACCATATGCATAGCGGATGTGAATGTCTCTTTGTAGACAAGAATACCCCCCCCCTCCCTCATGATGAAATAATGTATGTTGGTGTAGAACAGATAGCATTTGGCATATATTGAGGGAGGTGGTGGGGGGGGGGGGGGGAGATTTTCCTAGGAAATATTCCCCCCCCAACCAACTACCATATGCGTAGCGGATGTGGATGTCTCTTTGTACACAAGAATAACCCACGATTGGGGGAGTATTTCTGATGAAATAATGTATGTTCTACACCAACATACATTTCATTTCATCAGAAATACTCCCGCAATCACCTGTTTATTCTTCTCTACCAAGAGAAAATCACATCCACTTTGCATATGGTAGATGGTGGGATATTTCCTAGGAAAATCTCCCCCCCCCCCCACCAATACATGGCACATGCTGTCTGTTCTACACCAACATACATTTTTTTTTTCATCAGAAATACTCACCAATCGTGGGCTATTCTTGTCTACAAAGAGATGTCCACGTCCACTATGCATATGGTAGATGGTGGCGGTGGGGAATATTTCCTAGGAAAATCTCCCCCCCCCCTCCCTAAATACATGCCAAATGCAATCCGTTTCATACATTTCATTTCCTCAGAAATACTCCCCCAATCGTAGGCTATTCTTGTCTACAAAGAGACATTCATATCCGCTTTGCATATGGTAGATGGTTGGGGGGGGGGGAATATTTCCTAGGAAAATCTCCCCCCCCCCCCTCCAATACATGCCAAATGCTATCTGTTCTACATCAACATACATTTCATCAGAAATACTCCCGCAATCACCTGCTATTCTTCTCTACAAAGAGACAATCACATCAACTTTGCATATGGTAGATGGCGGGGGGATATTTCCTTGGAAAAAAAATCTCCACCCCCCCCCCACCAATACATGGCACATGCTGTCTGCTCTACACCAACATACATTATTTTGTTTCATCAGAAATACTCCCCAAATCGTGGGCTATTCTTGTCTACAAAGAGACGTCCATATCCACTATGCATATGGTAGAAGGTGGTCGGTGAATATTTCCTAAGAAAATCTCCCCCCCCCACCAATACTGCCACATGCTATCTCTTCACCAACTTTCATTTCATTTCATCAGAAATACTCCCCAATCACATGCTATTCTTCTCCTTCTCTACAAAGAGACATTCACATCCACTTTGCATTTGGTAGATGGTGGGGGGGGGGGGGATATTTCCTAGGAAATCCCCCCCCCCCCACCAATACATGCCACATGCTATCTCTTCACCAACAATCATTCATTTCACAGAAATACTCCCCCAATCACATGCTATTCTTCTCCTCTCACAGACATTCACTCCACTTGCATTGGTAGATGGTGGGGGGGGGGGGGATATTTCCTAGGAAAATCCCCCCCCCACAATACATCCACATGCTATCCCTTCACCAACTTTCATTTCATTTCATCAGAAATACTCCCCCAATCACATGCTATTCTTCTCCTTCTCTACAAAGAGACATTCACATCCACTTTGCATTTGGTAGGTAGATGGTGGGGGTGGGGATATTTCCTAGGAAAATCTCCACCCCCCCCCACCAATACATGGCACATGCTGTCGTTTCTACACAACATACATTATTTTGTTTCTTCAGAAATACTCCCCCAATCGTGGGCTATTCTTGTCTACAAAGAGACAATCACATCCACTATGCATAGGGTAGATGGTGGCGGGAGGGAATATTTCCTATGAAAATCTCCCCCCCCCACCGATACATGCCACATGCTTGCTGTTCTACACAGATATACTGTTTTTATTTTCTAGACCCACCCCCACCATGTGCTATACATTTATACCAATCATATGCAGCTATGGTATATATTTAACCTAGAGAACTCTCTACCAGCCAACATACATAATAGTTATGGTACGGTAATGGGGAATTATTGCATATACCGGTAAATAGAATCTCTACCGCCCCACCACCACTATATTGTCTATGTATAGACAATATACTAAATTGGAGAGCTCTTTTATAGAAAATACTGCCTCGCCTATTCACATACTTCTCCACAAGCAGACATACATTATGACTATGTTAGTTGGGTATACATGTAGGGATATTACGTCCTCTGTTACCAACAGACTGGTTCTAGCATGTGCACTGTGTATGCTCCTGAGCACAATATCAACAATGTATATGAAAATACATTAAAAGTTTTGTGGACAGTGTCTGTGAAGGTGGTGATGGGGGGGGGGGGGGATATTTCATTTCCTAGGCTTAGCCTGGAAATCTTCCCTCCCGGGGGGGGGAAGATTTCCAGGGGGGGGGGGGTGGGGGGGGGAGATTTCCTGTTACACCGGTAACCTTTTGCCGTAAAATGTTGAAAACCAGTCCAAAATAAATTCCCCCATATTAGTTCTGGTGCTTATGCCCGCTACAAGAAGAGGCCAATGTGCGCATAACTACTAGACTAGTGTTGTATCAACTGGGCAAACTAGCTACATTATATCCATAGTAGGCCTATATAATAAATGCCTATAATTGTTGCAGTTTGCTGAAATATATCTAGCTGGGCAGTGCACGACCAGCATGAATGTCACCCAGGATAGTGTGAAGCGGAAAAGGAGAAGGATACAGCTGCAACTTCTTTCCTTAGGAATCAAAGAGCAGGTTCAATTGAAATATGATTTATTATACGCCCGTTTGAAAAAAGGAACGTATTATTTTATGGCGTGTTCCGTCTGTTTAGCAACACTTGAACAGCATACCTGTGATTGCTCTCTTGCTATACCACCTACACCTGCCATGTTTTCGTAATTATGTCTGTCTGTGCAGCCGTCCATAACACTTGCGTAGGTACGCTAAAGCATGCGCGGCTATAGTCGCTGCATTTTCTGTCGGCGGCGGCAGCGTCGTCCATGTCGGCATTGTACGAAAACTTAACGCACTGGTAAATGTCTTATAACATCGGTTTCCTTACACCGATCATCTTCATATTGCACACACGCATTGCTCTGATGGTCCTCTATCTGCCTGCGAATAATCCACCTTCATCCGAACCCCACTAAGGTCAAGGTCAAGGTCATGAACTTCCAAAGACGTAACACTCACAGAAAAGTTTCAGATTTTTTGCAGTACTGATATTTCACATTTGCATTACTCCGATAGTCCTCAAGGCCTCAGCAGGCTCGACACCACTTCCGTGGTGGTATTCTTGTTTTAATTACTAATCTTCTCATAACCCTGTTTTCAATCGTAGCCATTCTATGGACTTTTTGATATCAAAAACGTCGTGGTATATAGGTTCATGTACCGTGTTGCATATTGATTTGTCACTCAATGAAAATATATGTGGCTATATGTTTAGAGGGTATTTTTCTTTTTTTATGCCACCGGGTTTCGAAGAAACGGGTGGCATATAGTGTTTGGACCGTCCGTCTGTCCGTCCGTCTGTCCGTCTGTCTGTCCGTCACACTTTTCGGTTAACCAATTTGTCACAGTTTCTCAAATATGCTGCAGGTGGCATCCGCGTTCGACAGACGCATTTCTTGTTTAGATACACATTTTGTAGTCCACATATTATTTTCTGCAGGAATCCCTTGCACGTGCTGTAATACCAACCTCTCCATCTGTTGGGAACAAGAAAAAAAAGGTAATGCTTGGAAATTATTTGTGAATCCTTTTCATCCCATCCCAAAGCGAAAATGGGATATAGAGCGTGTCAATCTGAATATAGTCGGCGTCGCGTCTGTCCGTCTGTCCAAACTATATTGCCTTATATTTCTGCAACCACGTACAGGATTGACTTGATAGTTTCATTCAATAGTTTCATTCACGGCCCCAGCAGTGCTGCCCCCAGGGCAAAGGTCAAGGTCAAATGAGAAGGTGTGACGCGATCGATAACCACGCACCTACAAAGGTCAAACCTATTGAAATTCCCTTCCACTCTATATCTTCTACACCGATGCATGGATTATCAAATGCCTTGGCACAAATGTTTCTCATGATGAGAAGGTGTGTCGCGATCAATAACCACGCACCTACGTCCAAGGTCAAGGTCACAGTTAAAGGTGAAAGGTCAAACCTATTGAAATTCCCTTACGCTCTATATCTTCTACACCGATGCATGCATTATCAAATGCTTTGGCACAAATGTTTCTCAGGATGAGAAGGTGTGTCGCGATCAATAACCACGCATCTACGTCCAAGGTCATGGTCACAGTTGAAGGGGACCCGATCGGGCCGGTCAGACGCTCAGCGCTGAATTCGACAAAGGCTGATTAACGCAGATTAAAATATAGTTTAACAATACCGTTAAACTTCATGGGTTGCGCGTATTACATTATTATTCAAACAAAAGCAATGATCATTCAACGACATTCATTTAAACAGGGCTTATGTGCCGATAAACGGGAGTAGATGCACGGATGCCTAATTACGAGGCATCAGTTATCTACCCTGTGAAGTGGGTATCCACAGAGATGAACAATTTAAGTTTAGAAATTATATGTACTCGATGTAAGTGTTATATAGAGAATAGTAGGTTAGTGCCGTGAATGGGAAAAAATATCTGGCAAGGCTCAGGAAACGGGATGGGCGAGGCTATGCCCAGCACATCCCGTTTACGTGCCGCGTCAGATATTTTTTCACATTCACGGCACTAACCTACTTTTCTATTTATCCCGTGAACACCTACAAATGGCTGTAAAAAGCAAAAATAGTATTGACTGGATATCAAAAATGTTTCACGGCACCGTGTTTCACGGCACATACGCACTGTGTTGACGGGATAAAAAACAAGCATTTATCTTAATACCCGACTAGGGTAAGACAAATTCTTCATTTATATAGCAAAGTGTCAACAAATGGTGCCTTGAGGGACCACAACGGCTACAAGGAGCTTGAAAATAGACGACAAAAGCTGAATGAATGTATGGCAACGGCTACATGAACTTAGACAAGAAACTGGTAAAGCGAAGTAGAACAGGACAATGGACTCCTATAAATTATATTACACCAATATGTACTTCAAGTCGGATATTGGTGTACTTTTGTCAACATTCTCAAAATGTACACAAGCTATGGCTGACGTGTACACTTTTCCTAGACTGTACTGTGCTATATGTAAATACCCATGGGCCATATATACTCTCCTCATATGAAGCTACACTGCACAATTGTGATAGTGTTCAATACTAGAGCACAGTAGTGGGTATGTATGGTGTGTGTTGGGCGGTTAGCCAGGTAGAAGTGACACAC
>JAQRGA010001365.1:0-14486 GCA_029237695.1 Conchocele bisecta
ACACGTGTAGAATGTATACAATACGAGATCGGCTAACCTCGGCCAATGCACGTTAATATAGACCGTTCTGACCAGATACACCAAATGTCTATTCGCAATTATTCAGCTTGATTGGTCGAGACCGAGTCTCAGCCTATCCATCTACTTGACTCTGAGAATTAGATATGGATAGACATCGATAATGTTCTATACTCTTTCATCAATGGCAAATTCAATTTATCTGGATATGTACATGCCAAACCGGCTAGATCCGAATACGGAATGCCCACTTACTACAGAAACCTGGACACAAAGGACTATAACATTTGATCATTATCAATTGGTCTATCATGTTGTATGACTTTTTATTTGCTATGCAGATTAATATGGCTATACACTAGCAATATTATGACACATGAGAATCATGTCGGTGCCAGCGTGCTACTGAGCTTCCTTCAGTAGGATATATATACATGCCTTTATAGTGTATGCATATACATCTTAGCATAATTATATCTACGAGACATGCATCACTACAATAGTAACTTTGTTTTTCAAATATGGCTAAACTAATATAGAAATTATGTAGAATGGTGTAGAAAGTTATCAACACCATCAAGACAACTGTTGAAATCACATTTACTTTGATATTTCAGTAATAAAAACAACATCATGTGCGAAAGGATTTCCACATGTTTGCATCATATACTGCATTATAAGATCCCAGTTCGTTTCGGCTAATACACGACTTGTCCTTTCCTGAAAGCCCATCAATCAATGATGGCATCAGCAGTGAACACACCACTGTTACATACGATAACATTGATACAGTTATTTCATTGGTCAAGATATTCGGGAAAAATGCATTAATGTCAAAAACAGACATTTACACGCATATAGACAAATTGTGATCAGACCTTCAGATTATGAGCATTTAGGATTCACATCGCAGGATCATGATGGTAACATAGAGTATTATTTTGACACTCGGTTAGCACAAGGTTTAAGTATATCTTGACAAATTTTTGAAAAGTGTACAGTATTACAATGGTTTATGGAAACCAAATATGGTGCAAACATGAGTCACATGGTTCATGATTTCTTCTTTATATCTCCTCAAAATAGTACTGATTGTTACGACTCGCTGACCCAATTCCTTTCACTTTGTGACTGGTTAGGAGTACCTATCAAACATGAAAAAACTGCCATGCCTACAACACGCATCACCATATATGGCATAGAGATTGATTCTAATCTGATGCTGAGTAAGTTGCCCGATGATTAGGTAATACAAATCAGGTCCTTGTTGGAGTCATTCATACGAAGCAAAAAAGTATCGTTGAAAGAACTACAATCTTTACTCGGGTTGTTAAACTTTGCTACCTCAGTGGTAGTTCCAGGTCGTGAATTTTTGCGTCGGTTGATAGACTTAACTATAGGTGTGAGGAAACCACAATTTATGATTCGGTTAACCAATGAAGCTAGGGCTGATTTACAGGCTTGGTACACTTTCATCTTGGAATTTAATGGAAAATCTATGTTCTTATTTGACAATTGGGTTTCGTCAGATGTGATCCGATTATATTCAGATGCTGCATCCACCAAAGGTTTTGCAGCTGTATTTGGTAGCAAATGGTTTGCACAGTCTTGGCCAGAATGTATGACAGACTTGCACATAAATGTTATGGAGTTATTTCCCATAGTGGTTGCTTTAGAAATGTGGGGCAACTATATGGCAAATCACAAAATACTGATTCTTACTGATAATATGTGTGCAAAGGATGTGATCAACAAAATGTCCTCCAAATTCTCAGTGACAATGAACTTGTACGGCGTCTTGTGCTATCAGGATTACAACATAATATTGTTATTAGAGCTAAACACATTGCTGGCAAATCCAATTTTGTTGCTGATAGTTTGTCTCGTTTCGAATTTCAGAATGCTCACAAATTGGCCCCATGGTTGGATGTACAGGCCAGTCCAATACCGTGCAGCCTACTTCGCGTTTGAGTGACACGGCTATGTCTGTCATTAAAGCTAGTTTGGCGGACAAATCAAGAACAGCATATTTACGCGTCTGGAAAAAATTAGTGCAACATTGGTCAAACATTGGTCAGATAATGCATTAAACCCAGTTTTACATATTACCATAGATCTGGTTAATTATTTTTCGATTTTATATGACAACGGTTATGCGGCCAGTACAATCGCAAGCCACATTGCGCAGTAGAACTGATAATCGGTTGCCTATCACCCGATCCATTTTGCTAGATCTGTTGAATGCTATTCCATGCATTATAACAACTGTTTGTCATCAGGTTTTATTGAAAGCCGTTTTTGCAGTTGCATTTGCTGGGTTTTTTCAGAATCGGTGAAATCTGTTTGCAGTCTGGTTTTAGTCCGTCCACATTGGTACAAATGTCGGATATCAAATTCACTTTTTCAGGAAAAACACCCACTGGTATGTCGATCACAATGTACCATTTTAAACACAAGAAATCGACAGACCCAGTGAACATTTATATCCCAGCTGCTAGTAAGATGTCACTACACTGCCCTGTTGTATTGATGTTTCGATATTTACAAATGTACAGAAACAGGGCTGGTCCATTATTTCAATTTATGGATAGAACTCCGGTATATTATGCATTCATTCATGAGAACTTGCAGCGGATGATCATATATTTGGGTTTGGATCCAACCCGTTACAAACCTCACAGTTTCAGAATTGGCGATGAAAGTTCTGCAGTGATGGATGGATATTCAGAGGAGATTATTCGAAAGTTGGGAAGATGGAATTCATCTGCTGTCAGGAACTACATTTGAATGCCTACAATTCAACAATAAACATTCTGTATGTATAATTTGTGCATGTAGGTAAATAGAAATCTACCAAATATGATTTGTGCTATCAATAAGGCCTAAATACAGAGGACTACTCTCCTCCAGCAATATATAGCAATTAAGTTAGCAACATATGTATACACAAATGTAACCATATGGATGGACTCGGACCCGACTGCAACATACTTGTGAGTCTGTACAGTACTATCATACATTGGGAGATGTAAACGTAGGTTTGTTTCGCGCAACATGATTTTACTGTGGCTTACAGCTATTTGATTGTTTTGCAACCTGATATTGGTTTACATGTAAATGATTTTGATGGCACTATGGTTGATTTTATGTGCTTTTTTATAATTTAGTAATCAATGTATTAATCTTGTACCATGCATATTACATTCCTCATAATTTGGTTATTGCAATAAAAAGTATACATTGCGACGTTGCGCGTGTGTAATATGAATTGGAAGTCTTTGGGTGGGTAGGACATCAAGCCCATCGAATGCAGATGGCATTATATGCGCTTGTTGTAGTATATAGGGTATGAGTTCGTTACCGCGACTAAGGGGAAACGAATTAGAGCGCGTTTAGGTGACCACCACTACAGAAATGGGTCATACTTTATATGGGGGTCAAACAAAAAATGTATCCCCACCGTCATTTGGGAATTGAATTCGGTGGAATCCCATTTTAGAATTTTTTGAGTCCAAAAAATTCTAAAATGTGATAAAATGATTTTGTAAAAATTAGCCGAAACCATTACGAATTTTATATCACTTATAAAAATCCGTCATGTTGAAAAAACATAACATCGTCTGATGGGGGTAGACTAAGAAGATTACACCTTAACAATTTAACCCCGCCCACACTATACAAAAAAGCCAAATCTTTAGCCGATGAGGCGGTATTGAGTATGCGCAGTAAAAATATTGTGGTGCCCAAAAAACGAATTCCTAAATCCGGCCTGTTAAGGAAAATAAACGAAGGCGACGACATTCTGGATGATTACATACGGACGGAGAGTAAAATAGTGAAAGGACGTCGCACAGTAACTATTACCCTAAAACGGTGCACCCAAGAAAATATAACTGAACGAATAATGACAGAGATCGCTCCAATGCTAACTGGGAGCTTCTACATACGTTATTTATTTTCATACAAATTGGCTCACATAGAGCAGACCAACACACGGGGTAGGCCGGAAACGATAATATTTCATAAACAACTGCGCGGGAGTCCCTGGTTGAGAGAATACGAGGACGCGAATGAATGGGTTGCCGAACAGGAGGAAACTAGAATGAACATCGATAAAATAGACCGTCCAAGCACAAAATGGACGTTTGTTAGGTGGGCCGGCGTATGATTAAATTAATTATTTCATCTAGCGCAGACGATGCGGGCATGAGATCTTCGAAAATGGCGGGGGGACAGCTTCCCGAATGGTTGCGATATCGGAAGGGGATAAAACCGTTGGAAAATTTTCACGACGAGCTTTGCCTGTTTAGATGTATCGTTCTTCACAAGACTGATCTGCGAGCAGACCGCTGTCTCACAAAAACACAAGATTTGGTTCACGAATATATCCATTTCTGTAAAAATAAGGGTTGGAAAAGACCAACCGGTCCTATAATACTTGACGATATCAAAAAAGTGGAGGAATGTTTTAAACTCGGAATTGAGGTGTATGAACCAGTCGAAGAGGGCACATTGTATTTAAGAAAAGTGGCGGCGCATTACGAAGAAATTGGTACGTAGAAAATGAAAATCGGTATTTACAATAATCACGCATTCCTGATCACCGACATGAACAAAACCACCAACACCCTCTGCTGCTACGGGTGCAACCAGCGATTCACGCAATCCCATAGTTTAAAACGGCACGCGCTCACCTGTATGCGCGGGGAGACGAAGCTCACGTGTAAAGGCGCCCAGATCGACAGACCAGTATCCGCCTACGAAAAGGCCTTTTACCCCAGATCTTACGCGAGCGCGAAGGCGACAAGTTGGATTAAAACGTTCGAAGGGTGTGGTAAACCCCATATTCACACTGCGCACTGCGGCCGTGGCGGTGAGAGATTGGTGAGCGGAGAACCAGTCGACGGATTTTGTGAGGAAACAACACGGTTTACCAATTTCATGGATGTTATTGGCACAGGTGCCCTAAGTGCTATTCCACGGGGGTTATGGAGGGACGGAGAACCGAAGAGGTTAGGAAGTCGTCCGCCCCCGACCAACCCGAAGACGTTGACTATGCCCAAATGGTCGCAATCAAGGCCGAGACACCCAATTCCGACTACGACGACGACGACGACGACGACGACGACGACGACGACGACGACCGGTTCGCCATAGTCGACGGCCGGTACGTCGAACCCGCCATCTGGGCGGACAACCGGTATTTCGCCCTAGCCGAGCGGTTAGAGGCCCACCTAGACGACAAGCGCGAGACCCTCGAGACCCTCGAGACCCTCGAGACCCTCGAGACCCTCGAGACCCTCGAGACCCTCGAAGACGGTTGTGTGGAATCGGCCAGGCTTGAGCTACATTACGGGTGGTATTGGCACGTGTGTCCTAAGTGCCCTCTCCCCTGGGATTTTCAAAATCCACCACCAATCGACGACGGCGAAGAGAATGCGAAGGAGGCGGGTGTGGAGACCCTGGCGACCCGTGAGTATCTAGACGAACAATACAACAAATATTGTCAAAAGCACCCCGACAAAGTGCCGACCGACCCTCTCGCCAAAGCCCTCCGAAAGGACCAATTCGATGGGCTCTATAAACGCTATAAAACCCGTCAAATAGCGTGTGCCGTGGAAGAAGCGATCCGGGATTTGCCTGAAGGCATTGTGATCAAAGAGAATGCTGCCGAAAAGAAGGCGCAGGCAGTTGACAAATTCAGAAAAACTCAAGCAAGAGACGCTGCGATCGCGAAGAAGTTTACATTAGTTACTAGTTGGGAGTGCGATTATAAAGACTGGTGGAAAAAAACACCACCCCTCCGACAACCGTTTACCCGTACCAGATTGTATACGATTTTGAAGCGTATTGATCGAAAACTAGCGAAGGTGGACGTACTTCGGTGGGTGCCGGAGTAAGAAAGGTAATCTCTAATTTGTAAACGAGCATGTGCCCATAAGCGTGAGCATCGGCGATAATTTATGTACTGAAATAGCTCACATATGCGAAACGGATCCCCCCCAAATATATCTTCCTACCTGTATGGACAGACTTCCCGCTACCCAACAACGCGAGGTCACCCGATGGATTGATCAAGTTCCTGTAATTGGTTTCAACTCTAGTCGATACGATCTCAATCTGATAAAAAAACATTTCGTTGGGCTGTTAACCGATACGACATCGAAAGTTCTCGTCGGTAAGAAAACAAACACGACGATATTCCTATTTACCCCCGAATTCCGATTTCTCGACGTAAAATTGTATCTCAGCCCAGAGACGTCCTACGACAAATGGATAAAGGCGTACGACTGCGAGGGGCAAAAGTCGTTCTTTCCATACGAGTGGTTTGATTCTATCGAGAAACTGGATTACGAAGGGTTGCCCGAAATAAAATATTGGGACAATCAACTCAACCCGAAGGAAAAATAATAGCGACGGAATTTGCCGCATGCAATGAGATTTATAAAAATAAAAATATGAAAACGAGTGGTTGCGATACTACAATGATTTGGACGTGGATCCGTTTATAGCGGCGATCGGTAAAATGTCCAATTTTTACAAGACGAGAGGGATTGACATGTTTAAAGATGCGGTTACTCTACCCGGGGTAGCGCTGCAGTACCTTCTTAGGGGTACAATAAAAGAACACGTAACATCCTGTCTAACTAAACAAAGCATAGCGGCTGCGGCCATATGCCCACCACTGTTCGCTCCTAAGGCTGAGACGTACGAAATGATGAAAACCGCTTTGGTCGGTGGGCCATCAATCGCCACGCGGAAGTCGGGGTGACAAAGATTAGGGACGGTAAAAAAATATGATGCGGCCTACCGTGATCTCCACACCCAAATAAATCGGAACACCACAAAAAAAATTAGACCAACACCAGAAGGGATGTTGAAAAATGCCATGGGCGACACATCAACCGTATTCTCTCTCCACGCGAGAGCAACACCAGAAGGGATGTTGAAAACTGTCATGGGTGGTGGACCGCCAATCATATTCTCTCGCCGCGCTGGGCCAACATCAGAAGGGATGTTGAAAACTGCCATCGGCGACACATCAACCATCTTCTCTCGCCACGTGAGACCAATACCAGAAGGGATGTTGAAAACCGCCATGGGTGTTAGACAGTCAATCGTATTCTCTCGCCAACCGGAAGTCGGGGTCACAAAAATTAGGGCCGGTGAAAAATGCGAAGCCGTAATAGGCCTAGACGCCAAAGCGCTGTATCTATCTACATGAAATAAAGAGATGCCTTGTGGTGAGGAAGATATACACCATAATGAGGAACCACACGACCCCCAAGGAATATCATGTTTTACCAGAAAAGTTTTATCCGGGAGATGACTCGGATTTGCCGAGGTGGATATAGAAGTTCCTCCAACATCGTTGGAGTTGAAAGATAAATTTTCGGAGATGTCTCCATTATTTATCAACAGAGTAGTCGATGAAGAGGAAGTACCCGATTACATGCTAAAATATTTAGACGACTCTGGAAGAAAAAACGCGGTAGCGGTAAGAAACTAGTAGGTGTGCTGTCCGCCAAAAAAGTAGTGTTGTACTCACCGCTTCTAAAGTGGTATTTGGAACACGGCATAAAAATCACTGGGGTCCACCGGAGTATCACCTATGAGCGGGGTACGCCGTTTATATCGTTTGTCAAGGGAGTTACTGACGCGCGGAGAACCGGTGACGAGGACGTGAGTAAAGCCCCTATTGCCGGCATAATGAAATTGTTAGGGAACTCGTGCTGCGGTAAAATGATAGAGTCTCCTAAGGGGTACCTGAATACGACATATACGAAGGACGAGAAATGTGTGGACAAGGCATTAAGATCTGCATACTTCCATGATCTGGAGGAGATCGGCGATGCGTACGAGATATCTTCTAGAAAAGTTAATGCGGTTATGAATAGACCGTTTCACTGCGGGATAGCCGTGTACCAACTCGCCAAGCTGAGAATGTTGGAATTCTATTACGATTTTCTAGACAAGTATGTGGACAGAACAGATTTTGAATTAATACAAATGGATACGGACTGTCTATACATGGCAGTAAGCGCGAAACCTCCACAAGGAAATGAGAAATACGACAGCTTCGATAGTATAATAAAGCCTCACCTACATGATGAGTATGAGAAAGATAAGAAAAATTGGTTGGCGTGGGATAAATGGAGCGACCGAGAGCCCAGGCTTTTCAAGGTAGAATTTCACGGAGATCGTGCCATTGCGCTATCGAGCAAGTGCTATTTTGTGGAAAATTTGGCGACCGCCAATCTACCAATTCCAGAATTGGATGGCCGATTAAAACATTCAGCAAAAGGATTATCTGCCAGACAGAACACGCTAACCTGGAATCGGTATAAGAACGCGCTGAACTGGTGGCGAGAGGATGTTAATTCTGGAATTGAGGGCGGGAAAAATATGTGTGAAAACCGCGGATTCCGAATGCGGGACAAGGCGATGAAAATATATACGCAGAGGAAGTTGGGGCTATCGGCCTATTACGATAAAAGAAGAATTCTTCCCGACGGTATACACACGGAACCTCTTTATCATAATTAATAATTAATTTTGTAAAAATTAGAAAATTAAAATCTAAAAAAATTAATTTGATTATTAATTATTGGATTATAACATGATTTTTGGTACCCGAGGGCAACCAACTGGTCTCTTCGGACCGCTAAACCCCAATTATCCTGCCCCAGCCAATCCAGGATTGGAGGATTGGACAATTGGGGGCTCTTTTGCCCACAGATTGGTAAGCCGGCGAGATCCTATATGGTATTTCTTTTTAACCCATGAGGCCGGTACATTTCCCCGAGCCCCGGCAATATCTAACAGAGCGGTGATCAAGAACAGATTTAGGCATTTTCCGTTCCGTTCTCCAATATTCCAACACTTTCAATTCGCGAATTGAGGGTGTATATACATACGCAGATATCAATGGTCAATACCAATATTATTGGATCATAATTAATTATAAAATATCACAATTCCCTCCAATTGTCCAACCCCAATCCATCAACACACCAATCGCGATTGGTGAAATTGGATGGTATTGGTGCTGCTCCCGATTCAAATAATAATTATCCCAATAATCGATAAGGTGAAATGCACTCAGGCTAGCATCGACTGGTTAGCAAGGAATTACGTGCTCGCAAGCATTATCGTTTAGTAATAATTCAAATCAGAAAGTCAGTTATAAAGATATAAGCGATATGTTCTCAATGTTAAAACAGCGTTCCTATCCGACCGCTGTTAGCCTATAAAGTTTAACAGAGCGCTCAGTGAATAAACACGCCCGATATTTTATCAGCAGACGACAATGTTCCAATTACACGGTTATGTGTAATTATAGCCGAGTGTAGTTCGCCTTATCGAGGCCACGGTGTGTATTGGTTTATGCACCAAGCTATCGAGGTGATCTATATATATGAGAGAGGTGACTGCGGCACGCGGTAACACGATTACTTCCTGATACGGACAGTTTACGGTTATAGAAATGTATGGTGGTCAGTGGGTGTTGTAACTTTTACCCCCACTTTATCTCCCAATTTTAACCTAAATTTATCCTAATGAGCATTCTCAATCTTGGGAAGGGTGGCGCGCGCCTTAGTTCTAATAGTATTTTTTAAATCCTCATATCGAGACATCTCCTCCACCACCGACTCAAATTCGGCGTCTGATATATTGTTATCGGCCAACGCTTTGGACACAATAACGTCGATGCTATTTTTCTTAGACCTCGCGAGAACCGATATTCTGTCGTGCTTTCTACTTTTATTTTCGAATTTTCTCCCCACTACTCTAAACGCCATACATAACAACCCCGCCCCAGCGGCTACCCCGCTTAACCCCCCTGCCATGGGAATTGCCACGACTGTCGACAATAATGCGGCTGTTCCGGCCCCACCCATTATAGAAATTTCTGCCAGTACGGCGCTCACCTCCTCCACTATGTTTGCCGCTCGTCTATACGTTTTAGCATTCATTTTCCTCGTTTCCCCCTCTTGTTTTAGAATATCCTGCATCTCTACGATATTTTCCAACCTAAAATCTGAACTTCTTTCGCCAAAACCAATATCATCCAATTTCAATTCTCGAATTGGTCGATTGGGGTTGAAAATTGGAAGCGTGCTCGGAAACGGTGATTCGTTCATAATTAAATTTTACAAATTTTGTTCAATCAACAATGTCACAACAGTGGAAGAACTCGCTGGGTCAGCGATTTTCGTAACAAAGTTAATAACACTACCTTCGTAAAGTCTAATTGGATCGTCACCGGCGAAAAAAACCAGAGCTGAACTCTGTCCAGCGAGTTTAGTGACTCCAACCGCACGTTCTTCCCCATCCAGTACGATATTTACGATGACCGCGCCCACAGGTTTACCCTTAGCATTAACAGAACAGACCGCCATTCGTAGAAGTATACCTGAAGATGTCATGACGTATCCCCCATATCTATTGCTCACTTTGGAACCAAATAAATATTCATAGATCCCCTCATTCAATGGGCCCCGCTTCTCAGCCCAAACTGTTATGATGGGTTTTCTGCGGCGTAATAACTTAAACTGCTCTACAGATGTGTCCAACAATGCGGCAAGCTTCTCGATAGCGGTATGGGCCTCAACACGAACCTTTTGAGTTATGTATGTGTTTCTTCACGACTTTGTGTAGTCGCAGCCAGGGCATATGCTCTAAGTTGTGATAGTAGACTCTTGTGAATCTCGTCCGTGGCCGCCGATATAGTTCTATTGATCAGTGATATGGTTTTTCCGGTAGTTAAAAAATCACCTGTGGGGTCGGATCCGTCGGGAATATCATCGTTACTCGGATTCTTTGAATTTATATCTGTCACCCAATCGCGATTGGAATTGGAAGAACTACCTGGTCCGTATATACTCATAATGTTGGTTGTTATAAATTCTATTACGAACTTGAGTCTAATTCTTTGAATTAATTTGAAATTTCTTGGACGACCGAAATCGGGTAATAGTTCTTCAACTCTCTCGCTTGATCATCAAGAATAGAGACCGTAAATTCGTGGATATGTCCCGACTCCAAAACTTTCATCTCGGGGCATGGGAAGTCTAAGGTCACAGTCTCCCCAAAGAAACAATCACTGGTTTGCACGGTTTTCAGTAATGTGCTGGGGGATCCGTCTGCCGTGTTGTACGATGTGTTGACCCGATCCAGGTGCACCCTGAGAGTTTTCGTGAAGGCGAAGCCCACCGGGTTATGACCGACGTACTCACCCGGGACAAACAATCCTTTATTTGCGGAGTATGTCTCTCTAAACCCGAGTCGAGTACCCAACGTCGGGGAGATCCTTATCCGACTGTCTGGGCCGATGGTCATTGTTGTGAGCCCGGTAGCCTTCGATACTGTGAGGTTGACTCTACCGTCAAGTTCTGAGGTAACAACATTTTTGACCTGTCTAAAACTCCACAGTCCGGGAGGCAGCTTTACCCCTACTTGGCGTCCATCCTTCACATAGCCAAACCCTTCGCACTTCCCCACATTCTCAAGGTGATTGATCTAAGGCCTACCCGGCGTTTTCCGCAGCAGTTGTCGATTTACTTCTGAAGTTCACAACTATCTTTTTGAACGTTAGTGATAGTAGCAAACATGGTAATATACTTTCAAAAGATTGTGGGTTCAATTCTGTTTATGTTGGAAATTTATTATGTATATCTAATATACAGGATATCTTAATATACAGGATATCTTAATATACATGATATCTTAATATGCAGGATATCGATTATACAGGATATCTAATAATAATATACAGGATATTAGAGATATATATTATTCACTGTAAAAGATGGTGAAACGCTACGGTGTGAAAGACCTCGCGTTAGGTCGGCAAGACATATGCGTCGGAATGAATAGGGCCAAGTTCAGCGCGCGTTTTCTAGATTTGACCTACAAGTACACAAACCCCGTAATAACTGGCAATATCGATGTGAACAACGCAGCTGTGGTGGCGTGGAAGACAACACTGATGGATTGGTGGCAAAACCAATTAAACTTTGCAGTTTGGTGCGCGAGCTCTGGGTGTGGGTTTTCATCCGAATTACTCGGTGAGGACGATCCAATGTTGAAATCGTTGTTTGAATTTCATTTCTGCTATCAGACACGGCGCGTTCTAGCGGAAATGATAACGCCTGTTCCTCAAATCTCCGCTTTTAACTGGCAATCCAACACGTACGACTCTAGGGTCTTCGCTAAATTGTGCAACGAGTTTGGGGTTTCACCGACAACAGATTTCAGACAAAAGGTGGACAAGCCTAACGTTGGTCTAGGTAGGTTCACAATGTTTAGGACACGCGACGGAAAATATAGGTTAGATAATGGAGGGCGGATGAAACCTTTCTTCAGTGAGAAAGACTCATTCACACACGACGTAGACATATCTAGAGTGTGGACAACATTTGTGGAAGAAAAACAAAAAACTTTCACGCATGCTGGGATTTCCCGCCTCAACGACTCCATTCGTACGTACGTCTGGGCCATCCTCGGCGTACAGGCGCAAGCGCGCAGTTCTATAATAGGAGACGGGACGGCGTTCGACGCGCAAAAACAGTTCTTGGCAAATGTCGAGGACACCATCTCATCTCCGATGGACCTCCCGGATGCGATCAAACGGTATCAAGATGTTTTGCAGAATGCCAGCACCCCAGTAGACTATGTATTTGGAATAGGTCTTTATATGGCGCCGAGCAATATGATACTACGAGACAGCCCGGTTGACGGTTACAATAATCTGATCGTAATCGCCACCGCCAAGCAAAAAATCGGCCACAACGGGAACATGAACGCAGATACCAAGCGCACCCCCAAGATGATCGGGTTCAACAGTGTTGAGGTTGGAAGTGGAACCGATTTCATAAAACCCCCAATCCAATCGGGATTGGAAGAATTTGATACACCCACCCCCGTATCCCCAATCCAATCGCGATTGGAAGAATTGGATGCACCATCAAGTTCCACCAGTTCCCCCAATCCAATCGCGATTGGAAGAATTGGAACAGGAGCGGGACTACAACCCACGAGGAGGAGAAATTAGGGCTCGTCGTCGCCCTCGTGGTGATCGAACTACTCGCGCTTTGGCTTTAGGAACTCTCGGGCGGAGAATAGTAGAAGACCGGCGATCGCCACGATTAAAGCCCAAGTATTTTTGGCGAGCCATCCGGCTGTTTTTGATAATATAGATAACAAGTAGGAGACGACACTCCCGATCAGCCCAGGCAGCGCTGCAGCCGCATTTCCGGCTAATTTAGCCAGGAGATTGGCGAGGGCTTTTAGATGCTTTTTTGCCCAGTCTTTGGCTCCGTCGGATGGCGCGGTTACTGGCGCGGGTGCTGGCGCCGTACCGCCTACGAGCAGCTCGATAGCTAGAACTATGGTTGATATAGTCATGCCGACAGCTGCGAGGATGGTTACTATCGTGACGCCCTGCTCTCTGAACAGAGTGCGAATACGCTCACCGAGTGTCGTCTCTCGTGCAGGTCCCTCGAGATTGTTTCGCGGATCCGACTTATTTTGGTGCGGAGCGTCTCACGGTTATTCGCAGGCGTTCGGCGATCAGCTCGGTAGATTCTCTATCACCACGGGCTTCCCCAAGTTTGTATCCTTCTAGCGCGATATGTTCATCCAGCGCCGTGAGTTTGGAGAGGTTAAGGACCAGTTCACCCCGGACCGTTTGCAGAGCCTTGTCGATTCCCAGCCAGGAGTTCGCGAAGAGGTAACGATGGGCCATCGTTCGACCCTTGGTCGAGGTTGTGTATTCCGGCTATCTCGCTTTCGCTGATATCCATTGTGCGAATAGCGTCGGTGGCTAGACGAGGGAGCTCGTTGAGCTCGACAGTTTCTATCGCGGCAGCCGTCTTCGCCATCGTTTCGTCGGTAGACTGTAGGGTCTCTACAGCGCGGGCGGGTATAATTGTTTTACCAGGCTTCCAATCTGGGAATTCATTCTTTACGATTTCGCCACCGCCCCGGTTTTTTCCGGCAATGGTGCTCAGTGCTAGGGGTTTTCCGGTCCTCATGTTGACGATCGGGACATTTGATGCTTTTAGTCGCAACCTACCACGCATATCCAATTCGAACTTGGAGTAGTCGCGGCCGACAGACGGGACCACACCTTTTTTTGCCAAACTGTAGTAGTCATCCACAGCTGACTCGAGTACTGGCTGGCTTAGACTAATGGTGTTGGTAGCGCCACCTGGAGTCTCTATGAAGAGCGTTTCGTTATCGATGTCATCATCATCGATGTCATCATCATCATCGAGGTAATCGTCTCGGCCGACTTCGTCCATACCAATATCGTAACCAGCCATCTTTAACGATGTATTAAAGAAAAAACTCTACGGGTTTAATAGAGTATTTAGTTTCACTGAAAATATGTCTTCGAGTCAATACGGTCGCAAACTCAATCCATACCGCAGACTGCGTGACCCCCTTGGGGCGAAAGGCGT
>JAQRGA010001368.1:0-13130 GCA_029237695.1 Conchocele bisecta
AACAGCTAGTAATATTCGTAGTACATGTATGCGAGTAGAGACTAACTAGCATCGGCGACTGTGGGAGCAACCGGACACAAGCGACTATTTTCTTAACCGTACAAGCTCGGACCTAGACGGGAATCGCGGGGCTATTATACATTGTGCTACTGAGTGGGGGAGTCGCACAGCGGGAATCTCCAAGCTCGGGTAGGGAATAATGCTTGATGGGGGAGTCACACAGCGGGAATCACGAAGCAGGGGTAGTCACACAGCCGCGGCGGGAATCATGAAGCAGGGGTAGGGAATAATATGCTGAGGGGGAGAATCGCACAGCGGGAATAACGAAGCTGGGGTAGGGAATAATGTTGGATGTGGGCGTCACACAACGGGAATCACGAAGCAGGGGTAGGGAATAATATGCTGAGAGGGGGAGTCGCACAGCGGGAATAACGAAGCTGGGGTAGGGAATAATATGCTGAGTGGGGGAGTTACACAGCCGGAATAACGAAGCAGGGGTAGGGATTAATATTCTGAGTGGGGGGGGGAGTCGCACAGCGGGAATAACGAAGCTGGGGTATGGAATAATATGCTGAGTGGGGGAGTCACACAGCGGGAATATCGAAGCTGTGGTAGTGAATAATGCTGGGTGGGGGAGTCACACAGCGGGAATCACGAAGCAGGGGTAGTCACACAGCGGGAATCACGAAGCAGGGGTAGGGAATAATATTCTGGGTGGGGAGTCGCACAGCGGGAATAACGAAGCTGGGGTAGGGAATAATGCTGGGTGGGGGAGTCACACAGCGGGAATCACGAAGCAGGGGTAGGGAATAATATGCTGAGTGGGGGAGTCACACAGCGGGAATAACGAAGCTGGGGTAGGGAATAATGCTGGGTGGGGGAGTCACACAGCGGGAATCACGAAACAGGGGTAGACACACTGCGGGAATCACGAAGCAGGGGTAGGGAATAATATGCTGATTGGGAGAGTCGCACAGCGGGAATAACGAAGCTGGGGTAGGGAATAATGCTGGGTGGGGGCGTCACACAACGGGAATCACGAAGCAGGGGTAGGGAATAATGCTGAGTGGGGGAGTCACACAGCGGGAATCACGAAGCAGGGGTAGGGATTAATATTCTGAGTGGGGGAGTCACACAGCGGGAATAACGAAGCTGGGGTAGGGAATAATGCTGGGTGTGGGAGTCACACAGCGGGAATCACGAAGCAGGGGAAGGGAATAATATGCTGAGTGGGGGAGTCACACAGCGGGAATCACGAAGCAGGGGTAGTCACACAGCGGGAATCACGAAGCAGGGGTAGGGAATAATATTCTGGGTGGGGGAGTCGCACAGCGGAAATCACGAAGATTGGGTAGGGAATAATGCTGGGTGGGGGAGTCACACAGCGGGAATCACGAAGCAGGGGTAGGGATTAATATTCTGGGTCGGCGAGTCACACAACGGGGATCACGAAGCTGGGGTGGGGAATAATATGCTGGGTGGGGGAGTCACACAGTGAGTGGGGATCACGAAGCTGGGGTGGGAAAATAAGGCTGGGTGGGGGAGACACTCAACAGGAATCACGAAGCTGGGGTAGGGACTAATTATGCTGGGTGGGGGAGTCACACAGCGTGAATCACGAAGTTAGGGTTGGGAGACACACAACAGGGCTGTTTGTTTGTTTGTTTGTTTGTTTTGTTTGTTTGTTTGTTGGGGTTTACCTGCCTATCAACAGCTAAGGTCATTTAAGGCTGTGTCAATGGGTTTAGTACTAAATCCCATATATTACCTGTACAAGTACATGTACATGTTCAAGTAAATGTACAAATGGGGGGGGGATCCGAAAATCAGAACTGAATATTTACAATAACAAAACTATATATTCAGCCCTGAAATCAGAATAATCCTGATCCGATTCCAGGTCCTCGCCACACCAGAATCACTTGGCCCCTCCCAAAAGCAGTAGGATCAGTAATAATCTTCCTACTTTTATAATGGGCAATAACCCAATTCAACTCCCAGGTAACAAAAGAGCCAAACCAAGCAAATCGTGATTTCTATAAGGAGGAACCCCTACCGTTAATTTACGCCGTCTCATTCGCCTGACCACCACCCACACACACACAACAGGACTGATGGGGGGGGGGCACGAACCAGGTGTCAGGAACGATGCACGAAGATGCCATGGGATGCTGAGGATGGGAATTACACAGCAGGTGGGTACGGAGCAGGGGTGGAGAGTCACACAGCCGTGTTTCATGAAGCTGGGATGGAGATCATGACATTAGCTGAGAGGGGGACACACAACAGCTTGGATTAATTATTATGGGGTGGAAATCACGCAATAGTGGTGGGAGGGGCACGAAGCTAGAGTGGGGAGTCACACTGCAGGACGGTCACGGGAATCGCATCGCAATGGGGAAAAATTGGGTGGGGTAATGGGATATTGGCATTGTCGGTTAATATTCAATAATCCCAGAAGCACGTTCAAATCATCACATCTAACGAATAACGGACCATTGGCAACATCGTCGGTGAGTAATGGTTAAGGGTTAAGGGAGGAGGATATTTGGGCCCTGGGAGTGCTCAGACGCGAGGTGCGTCTCTCGGGACAAAGTCGACTACTGAATGTAAATTGTAAATGCTTGGATTTAACGACGGCACTGGCTCGATGACATTGCCAACTGACAGATTTCACTCCTATTTATAGGTTTTGCCTGGACGCGCTGGACAAAGTTCCTTAACTTTCCGTAAGGTTTTGTACAAGTTCCGGTACTCTCCGTAAGGTTTTGGACAATTTACATGACATTTACGGAACTTGTCCGTCCTCCCGCACAGTGATTGGCAAAATTGTGTGTATGGACAGTTCCGATCAGACACGAGCCAAAACAAGCACAGCCAGTAAATATGGCGGCTGCATTCACAGGAAATGCCAACAAACAATTGTCAATTATAACGAACTGAACAAGTTTCCTGGTGTATGAAGACGACAATCGTAAACTATTGACAATTGGGAACATTTAGGCATGCATCAGCGATCGTGGTAAGATGTGTGCACAAAGTGACAGATGTGTTTGATCTGAGCGTTTCTACCATCACTCACAAAATATGCAATGAACAGTTATTTAATGTGTAAAATGTCAAACTGATGCACTGTCTATTATTAGAAGTACATCTGACACAGGTAAAAGCCGTATTTACTCGCATAGCAGGCAAGTAGACAGTAGTGACAATACAATCAGATAACTGCTTACAAGTCACTGGAATCTAATCAGTATGTATGGTAATACAGGTATACATCTACAGCGCTGTGTATTGTTCTTACTGTTACACAGTCTTTACTGAATTCCTCAAACATGTTAACAAAGGGTCAACACACCTTTAATATATCAGACTTTGTATATAAATTTGATTAAAACAAGGCATATCACGCTGTAGTCTGATGTATCCCCATCATGTTGCACCAAATGTTATTCATGTGTTTGTCATATTATTAGTGTTATGTGTAAAACGCAATAAGAGGTAAAACTGGTAAGAAGAAAATGTTCAATTGTATGTTATGCATATATCCCATCACATTTACGAAGCAATTATGCCCAGGGGCCCCACGGGTCCTTAACATAATCTTTGTGCGGCGATAAAATGTGACCCTGAAAAGACTGCAGAACATGAGACATGGTTCAATACTACGTTCCTTACTACAATATAACTTCTAATCAAATTGTAATAGCAGTAGGTCTACTCAACAACATTATCATGTGAACTAATCCTCATCATGTATCGTTATGGCACTAGTGCTTACCGCGGGTGTTGGCATTGCTATTCAGAATACATATAATCTTTTCCTTGGTCACTTGAACAATGGAAAGCTATATTAAAATGTATCTACATTCGTAGAATATGAAAACCTGAACATCAATGAGGCAACATCGACGCAAAACACTAGGATACCAATACTTACTCCATATGCATTTTATTTATTTCCAGTTGCAATTACCTCATTAAACTGCTAAATGAAAGTTAATCGATGGTGTCGCTGCTGAAATTTAGACCGCCAACCATATATTCATTGCCAAATGAACATTTCGAATCATAGAAAACCTGATATGGATGTAAATCCGAATGCCAGCAGGGTGACAACAACGGGAAACCGACAACTAGCAAAATGAAACGCATTTGCTGTACCTTCAGCAATAATACTTCTTACTCGTATACAGTATACATGTACGTCCTCTGTATCAAATATCAGACGTGCATCTTACCACTTGCATGTCTGCACTGTTACTTCACTCAACATGAAATAATTGTTTATGTCTGTTTCTCTTAATTATCAATATAGTAAAAATATTATTTACATCATGTAGACTCGCAGTTCAAGTGTCTCCATTGAATGACAAATCCGCACACTAAAGATATACATAGCAAATCACACTTCGTGGCCACGCGTATTCATACCGCATACATTTAATTTCACACATTCAAAAAAAATGTACATACAATGTCATTTTCTGGAAACACTTGACCTCCATACTCCATGATAGTGTACGCAAGTCGAATTGGTTAGATATGATAGTTCCAACGGCATGGCACTGTCATATCTGGGTCAGTGTACTGTCACTCAGATCCTAATAAAAACAAGAGGGTCATGATGGCCCTCATTCGCTCACCTGACTACATGAACACCAGAGGAGAATGTGACATTGAGTTCATTTGTGTTTTAAAAAACTTGTGGTATTTTTAGATGGCGGTCATCTTGGATTAAGCGATGACTCTCATTTTACCAAATCTGAAAATGCTTCACCCAAGGATCTTAACTTACTATGAAGTTTGGCCAGCATCGGCCATGTGGTTCCTGAGAAAAAGATGTTCAAAATCTCGAATAAATGAACCTTTTGGCGGCCATCATGGATGACATAATCATCCGATTCCGACAAATATTGCACCAGAGCAATCGCCTCATCGATACCTTCAATTTGATATATGACATGAGCATATTCGGTCAAAAATAAAATTTGACACCACGGACCACGCCCATTTTTGATCTCGGGGTCACCATTTTAACACCTTTGAAAGAGCATTCCGAATCGATCATTCCTACCAAGTTTCGTCGAAATCAGGCTGGCGGTTCATGAGAAAATGATGTTTTAAGAATTTGTGCTATTTTTAGACGGCGGCCATCTTGGATTAGCGACGACCTCCGTTTTAAAAAATCTGAAAATGCTTCACCCATGGACCATAACTGTGAAGTTTGGCGACCATGGGCCAAGCGGTTCATGTGAAGAAGAATTTTTAAATCTCTAATAAGAACGACCTTTTGACCATTCGGCGGCCATCTTGGATGACATAACCATCCAATTTCGACAAAAATCCACCAGAGTGATCGCCTCGTTGATATCTTCGATTTGATATATGATATGACCATATTCGGTCAAAATAAAATTTGACCCCAATTTGATCCCACGGCCCATTTTTGACCCCGGGGTCACCATTTTAATGACTTTGAAAGAGCATTATACATTGATCATTCCTACCAAGTTTTGTCGAAATCCGGTTGGCTGTTCTTGAGAAGCAGATGTTTGAAGAATTTGTGCTATTTTTAGACGGCGGCCATCTTGGATTACGTAATGACGTCAATTTAACAATTTTGTAATCCCCCTACCTAAGGACCATGACCATGAAGTTTGGTGACTATAGGCCCAATGGTTACCGAGGAGAGCTCAGGTGAGCTAAAAATACAACACATTGTGTTCTGTATTTATTGTTCCTATTTCACTATTCCCGTCTTATCAGTATACGCTGTCCGTGTTTCTGAACGCGAATTAATATCCCTATGGGTTAGTTATTAACGCGGGTAAGTAATATTTACGCGAAGTCTTCAAGTTTATATTAGGGATAATATGTTTCGTGCATACATGTAGTCTATAGCCTATTTGCGTTCCATTGTTTGTGTTCTACAGTTACGTCCTACACTACATTTGCTATTATCGCGGAATTGTATATCACGCGCGTTATATTACGTCTGATTTCGTGGAAAATCTCTCCTCGCATATGGTGGTTCCGTGGGTTCTCCTCATCTTGGGAATCGTCCGTCGTCATGGTCGTTAGCGGTTATTGCGTTGCGATATTTCCACGGGTGGTCCTCATTAGGTAACAGCTCGTCGACATTTGCGTCTTCTGTGGTTGGCCATCAACATCGCATCGGTGGTTCATCTCGCGCCCGATATACGTGTGGGCGGTTTCGTCATTTTGTCATATCGTCATTTTCTAACGTGTCGATTCTCGTCTGTTTCCTCCTAGGATTACGTCTCGCCGTTTTTTTATAATTGGGCCGCGTCATACGAAAACCGGGATTAATGACAACGTCGTGAAAAGCGGCAAACGACGATTCAAATTGTCTAACTTCGCCATAAAAGTTTACATTTTGCCTTCCCATTTACGTTTATTGGTGTCAGTTAACATTAAGTGTGAACAGAAAACGGAAAATGATAACTTATTGAAACTTTCACTAATATGAGACGCGATGCCTCGGTACACATATTATGACGTCATGACGTGACATCAAGCACTTGTGACGTCACTGAACGTGAATCCATGTTTGACGTTATGGCCATTGTGTCGTGACAAATATTATAGCAAGGATACTTGTACGAGTTCCTCGCAGCATCAATGACTTACAAATGCTTCAGCCGCTGTACATTGTCGCCTAACTGTCGTTCTTTTACATTGTCACTCTTTTTCGTCGGTTTTCTTCATGAATTCAAAATGGCTACATATCAGCGAAGTCTACACTTACACTGCACTTTGATCCTTAAATAATCTTGAATATTAACAACCTAGTGTATGTCAACGGTATTACCAGCTATTATCTTGGTAAATTTAGACTTTTGAACAATTATAGCCAGTACTTAGCGAATGATATGTCATTTAATACTCATTTTATCAAAAACGGAGGTAGACACGCAGCTATATAATGACATATATATCCGGGGCTTGTATTGAATTTGGCAAAACAAATGCATCAACATCTCTCTAATAGATTCAGAATCAGTGATTTCAATGCAGCTTCTTGATTGTTTGTGTATAAGCAATACATAATGCACAAAACACACAGTGAGGTTGGTGGAGTTTTCGAAAAGTCCTGAAATTAATTGGAAATTTGATGGTCATAAACTTGCTTTTCGCACGATTTGTAGTATCAAATCATCAGCTTGTCACTTGATTGCATAATAATGTATGTCTGAATCAGGCGATGGTAATGCGATCCACAAGAAAGACACCTGGTGACAATTATAAGCTACCAAATCTGCCCGACGTCGTGTTTTGTCACGAAGTTAATGTTATAAGCCGCCTACTGCAGCAGGTGCGGATACAGGGGGGGGGGGGGGGGGGGGGGGGGGGGGTTGTGAGGGGGTTCGGACGCCCCCCCCCCTTCACCCCCAACTTTACGATTTGGCGCTCGCGGAGGTCGGCTATTTTTCTGTATCCGCGCCTGTGCACGTGTACACGTGCAATGTCTACAAACAAATACTCCATTTGCAGCAATTCGGTACACATCCTTATGATATAATGTTGGAATAGAAAACAATTATAAACGGGAAAATTACGTGTGGGCACAATCATATGATCCGGCGACGAAGGGTGGGGATTGGGGATCCGGGGACAAGCGCCCCTTGGGAATATAGTTCATCCCTGAATACCAATCGGTGTGTCTGAAATGTATTTCATATTGAAATGAAAAGAAAAAGAAATTGAAAGTTTTTACGTGATCTTTTTATCACTTCTTTCTATCTGTGTTGGTCTGTAGTAATTAAAATAACACAACTTTATCTTGATATGAAAGTCATTCGCTTCCAGCTGTGGCGGATCTATATGGGAGATTTGCATCCCATATGATAATTTTAGAAGATTTTCAAGCACAATATGTACATAAAGTTGTACGGTCACTCGTGTGGCTAATGTTGAAACTGCCAACACATCACATTATTACCAGTCACCGATCATCGTGGATCGGTTGCTTGTAAGAGTTTTCGATTTCCAGTGTTGGTTGAATAACCATTATTATTATGCTGCAAAATCCATATGCGTTTGGTTAACTGAAAATTCACATCCATGATGATTGATAAATGCTTCATCGATTTCATATGCACAACTCATCATTAATATATCATGGGCAATTGTATCGTTACCAACACAACGTCATCACGCGATATGGGGCCCGACGTCAAAATGATGGTATGTTAATGTTATGCTCCATATTGTTCAATGAAAGAAGAACATGTCCATGCTTTCATTCGTGCTCACACAATGGGTTATTATTTTTCAAAATAAACGGTATAACATCTTTTTTTTATACTAAATGCACTTCCGACAGCTAAATCAGGCAATGCAATTCACCTTTGTTCAAACATACCACCTCAAATACCAGCAGTAACATTATTGATTACTGACGTAGTCGAAGTGGATTCCCTTTATGCGGCTGTTCGTGTACGGTATTAAAAAATGAAATCACATGGGGCAAGATTGGGCGAATGTGGAGGATTGAATAACGCCTCAATCGACGATATTTGATAATAGATTCATCCACTGTAACCACTCAATTGAAAACATGTACAGATGTCATTTCAACTATCATAAAACTCGAGAGCAATTGGGAACTCGCCTGGCCTTCTGCTACATGTTCACCATCATCGGAATCCATCTAGCCATATGTCATATTTAATCACACAATGAGTTCAATCGATCTGGCATTTCAGGAAAAGTGGTCAGTCGATTAAGACTTTTACTTTACGTCACAACGTCTGACTTGTGTAAGTCCATGTCTGGCCCAGCCTTTCGCGCCTTCATGTCCATTGTCTATCCGACCGTATCGTTCGTATATTGTCATCCCGATGATGGACTTTCTCTCATCATCAATATCTCGTGTTTTGTGTTAAAATATAAACTTTAGTATATAGAGGATATTTGTTTTCTTCAGTGTAAGATCGAATTTTATTTCATCGAGTGGACGAAAAATGTCGGATTTTCACGAGTGGCGAAGCCACTAGTGAAAATCCGACATTTTTCGTCCACGAGATGAAATAAAATCGATCTTACACTGTAGAAAACAAATATTCTATTTCTTTTATGACTATATAACGCCCCTTTTACCGATGTTTGCATTATTTAATTATTTTATGTTCCCGCTAGATACTTTCAGTTTCAGTCGTAACCCGTGGGGTGCCTCAAATTCCAATTTCTCTTTGACACGCCGCATTACAAAGTAGTTACATTTCTGTGGAGGAGATTTATGACTAACAGAACTATCCCGTGTCTACAAAAGATACTAATTCATATTAATATGAAAAACTGAATACGCTTTAACATAAATTAACAATTCGATGTGTATACTTCATGGATTTTCTACGCAAAAAAAACACCATGGCAACAGCAAAGTACGGAATAATATGTTACATGAATATATAATCATGAATGAGGCGAGAAAACGGAAAGTGCCGCCATCTTGTATTATGTCCATTCCAACTAACGAGAATAGTGTCACAACAAGTTGTTTCACAGTGTTTTGAACAGAATTTGATGCCTGCACACATTTCCTATTCACTGTCGCTGTAGTGCATTAGTCTTTGACAAGGATCACAGGCGAGGAATGAAGTGGATAATCATATCGTGTTACGAAAACTGATGTCGCCATAATATTTAGAAACAACGGTCAGGATTCGTGGTATTTTTTTTTGATAACGACTGGTTCGAAAACGTGAAGCTAACATTTCCGTTGAATGTTGGATGAACAAAAAATCCTGGAGAGATGAGAGACTGGTTGGCGCCTTGATTAATAATAGTATTCATTCGTGCGACATGTGTAAAGTAGGTGGGTGGGGTATGTTTTCTCACATGTTGTTATTTCTCAAGTTGCTTTTCATTATTTGTTCTCTTTGTGTAACACTCTGTTTCGATTTGTCAAACTGAAATTACTGGTATGTGGACAACTCTCGGTGTATATATCTTTCACAATTAACTGCTAAAGTGTGAATCGGACCTGATTCGCTATTCTGCAGAGAAGGCCTATGAGTGCAATCATAACTGTGGCTACGGACTGTACAGAAGTAGATTGTAAGTTACGGTTCGCAACTAGTCAAATTGAAGATGTTTGTTTACTTATTGCTCTCTGAAAATAATGAAAGTTCACGATATATTTGGAGGTTATGTTCACCACTAGCATTCAAAGAGTTAAAATTGACATGCTTTTCTCTGACTACTGTAGTATAGAGATTTAGGATAAATCACAGAATTCTGAAAAATATTTCCGTGTCGCTCTGGTGGATTACACAGAAAATGTCAACGTTGTCGTACAGGTTGCAAATGTCCGTTCTTGGGGCGACTGTTCTTTTGAATTTAAAGTAGAACAGTTGTGTCGCAAGCATAGATACAAGCACCTGATTCATCACGGAGAATTTCAAGATCAAGAATGAAGATTAACAATTCTAATGGAATTCGATGGATTACACAGAAAATGTCAACGTTGTCGTACAGGTTGCAAATGTCCGTTCTTGGGGCGACTGTTCTTTTGAATATAAAGTAGAACAGTCGTGTCGCAAGCATAGATACAAGCACCTGATTCAGCACGGAGAATTTCAAGATCAAGAATGAAGATTAACAATTATAATGGAATTCCATGGATTACACAGAAAATGTCAACATTGTCGTACAGGTTGCAAATGTCTGTTCTTGTGACGACTGTTCCTTTGAATATAAAGTAGAACTGTTATGTTACAAACATAGATACAAGCACCTGATTCATCACAGAGAATTTCAAGATCAAGAATGAAGATTGCTGGATATTTTAAGATATTCAATTCATCATGTTTTATTTGTTATTTTGATTACCATTACTCTTTTTTTACTAAACATGCTAAATGTTGGGCAATGGTGTTATTTGAGGGTCCTCATGTTTAATTCGTATCTATTTGCGAAATCAAATTGATTTCCTCCTTCCTCCTTCGGTAGCAGATAACAAATGTTGCTCGGTGCGCGCATCCAGCAAGGGAGCTAATCGCAGGTGTGCAAGGGACATAATCATGCAACTACTAAAATTCCACAGTTGGGCGGAGCCTAATTTAGTTTAAACATAGTTTATTGCATATAAGTACAATGGGCGGAGCCTAAGAAAGTAGTTCGGCGAAGCAGTGAGTTTTCGAAATCGATATTTCACGGGCGCATCTGGTATTTCACGGGTGTAAGAAGGATTTCGATTTCACTGGTAAAACACGGTAATTCATGGATAGTCATAAAAGAAAATCTCTTGGTTTTTCCGGCATATTCTCTTACACAGAGCTGGCAGTCGTTAAACTACGTCATTTCTGGTCATGATGTCAGATTTTTAAAATAGTTCGTCGCATGCGAAATGTTAAATAATGTCGCTATTATTCCCCAAACTTATTTCAGACAGCAGCAAACAACAGGGAAACGCCAACACTTCTCACTCTGCCTTATTGGAAAATTATTCATACGTAATTACATTACTTGGGCCGCAATCCAAAACATGACGTTACATTAGCAACTGCAACACGAGCTATGAACATTATTTTCATACTTTGTCTTGGCTTAATGGGGGACACTTGGCCAGGCTACGAGATATCCAAATTCGGTTGGCATGCGATAAAAGATGACAAATCTATATAACTTGTCAAGGTATGTTATCAACAACCCTTCTTGTATACGCCGTTGATAAAAAACGTCGTAATTTCGACGTCATTGATCAAAAACGTCATATATGTTTTTACCACGAGTCATAAAAATATTTCTGAAAGGAAAAATAATTGGGATACATTGATAATTTTTGCGGCATATGGCTTTTAAAAGATGTACAATTCAGAATACGCGAAAAAGTAAAAACTGAGCCCGGTTTTCGCACGGCGCGGCTCATATGTATTACAGTGCAACCTCTCTACAACAGCCACCCATGGGAAGACGCAAAACTGGCTGTTGTAGTAGACAGGTGGCTGTTGTAGGGAGGTTAATGCTGAATTAAATTTTTTCGTCCGCTGTTTATTTATTTTCTTTGATAATTCTCATCAAAACATGCTTTGGCAACATTTTGGAATCATTTCCAATGGAAATTGAAATTATTCTAATGTGCTGTCAAAACATGTTTTTATTGAGAAAGAATGCACAAGCAACATCAGAGGACAATGTTCATGCTCAGCAGTCTAAGGGTTAGAATAGAGGAAATCATCCATTTGGGATATAAAATAGCGGCTGTTACAGAGAGGGTGTTGTTGTAGAGAGGTGGCCGTTCGGGGAGGTTCGACTGTATTATATCTGTGTGTGTGAGTATGGTGGGGTGGGCAGGGGAGCAATGGTCAGCGTACATGCTGTATGCCAGCATCGTTAAATTCTGGACAGAGTTAGGTTGCCACCAACATCACCATTGGCCATTAGAGTTTATACAAAGGGGGACACTGTGGTGAGGGATGTATGGTGTGGGAAAGCGGGGAAACTCGGGAACGAGTTTATATAAAGTGGCATA
The DNA here is from genome assembly GCA_029237695.1 of Conchocele bisecta. NCBI lineage: Eukaryota > Metazoa > Mollusca > Bivalvia > Lucinida > Thyasiridae > Conchocele > Conchocele bisecta. The sequence goes on from JAQRGA010001368.1 coordinate 12,503, forward strand.
TGGTGTGGGGAAGTGGGGAACGGACAGGCACGTGTTTTATGGCCAGGTTTCATGCAATTACAGCACTCTGTCGCTGTTTTACGTTGAGGACATGCGTACCGGAGATGTCCTCGCTGCTTGCAATCGTAACTGGCGCGTCGTTCCACGGCCTTTAATCTCGGCCTCACCATCTGTGGTTGGATTGCGCTCGTTCGTCTAATGTTAGCTATAATTTCCGCTACTTCACGTAACACTTTATCTTTGTCACATATTACATTTATTGATCGTACGTATTCTGCATTATCATGGTTATCGCTGTGATTTTCACATTTCTCAACTTGCCTCATATACCATCGCTCTCGATTATTTCTCGCCGCTTTTTCGATTTTTATGGCGATTCTTAGAGCGTCTTCTATTGTCGTTGGCTCTTTTACTGTAATCCAGCGTTCAGTATTCCAATCATGCAGTGCTTCAACAAAGCAATCCCGCGCAATTTCTTGTCTGTCTTTATACAGAATTGCCGGGTATGCCAAACGCGTCAGCCGTTTAAAGTCGTGAGGCAATTCCGGTAGTGGTTCGTCTAATTTTCTCAGACGTTGTTTCAATTCAGTCTTGTATGTCAATGTTTGTGTTTCAGTCTAAAACCTGC
>JAQRGA010001369.1:0-12223 GCA_029237695.1 Conchocele bisecta
TTAATAAAAGAGCCAGTTTATGAGAAACCCGATTTTATCGCACTTGAGATTTTCGCTTGAGAACATGCCGAATAAGGAAGACGAGGAAGGTCATAAGAAAAGGATCATAGAAACTGTCGCGAAATTCATCAAAATTGATATCAAAACCATTATTACACATTCAACGGACGAGTATCCGAAAGCTACAGACCTTGAACTCGAATCTGCTTTAGGATACATTGCGCCTAATTTGCGCTGTCTGCTTCAAAATGTCCTCGTCGGAAAGGACACCCGTCAGAAAGAAGCGAGTATTGGACAAGCACTTGTTCAAGCAGTTCGTCCAAGGGCTTTAATTACGCCGTTACAAATCGGGCTCGCTGTTCAAATGCATCATCACTTCCGATCAATGTTTTTGATAGACACCCTGTCCACCATGGGGTATTGCTCCTCATACTCAGAAGTTCAAATGTTTGAGGAAAATGCTGCTTCCGCAGTTGCCCCTGTTGGATTAGGTAATGTCAATATGGCCGATAAGATGTTGTTGTTTGCAGCAGATAATGTCGACCACAACATTGTGTCACTAGATGGAAATGTACATTTCATGGCATAGGGATGATAGCAGCCATAACTCCAAGCCAACAAATTACTTAAACAATACTTAGACGAAAACTATCCGAATTACATGTTATTGACGAAACAAAAGTGGACATTGTGGAGTATGGTTTTGCAAAGCAATTACGTTGTAGTATACAACCACTGGCAGGTCTAATCGGTGTGGGTCATACTATTGACATATTGTGGGAGGTATACTTTCGGTTTAGTCAACCAGTACCAAATTGGCAAGGCATGATGCACGTACTGCACAAGCAATTAGAACATCATGGACAGTCATCGATAGTCTTCCTTCCAATGATCGACATGTACCCGGGCGACAAGACATGTATATTCTCTACTCTTGAGTATATGTACAAGCTTTCATCTAAGTATAACGCCCCACCGGTTGTTACATTTGACCAACCACTCTTCTGGAAAGCTTCCGAGATAATACACGAGGTTCCTCACAATAGTCAATACGAGATGTTGTGCTGTTATTAGGAAGCTTCCACACATTTATGAATTTGCTGGGTGCTATAGAAACATTAATGGATTGAAGTGGACTCAAAGACATCTTAGAGGTGATATACGGCGAAAATGCAGTCGTACACATGATGAGCGGAAAAGCTGTGCAGCGCTCATTTCGTGGACATCTCCTTGTCAGTCAGTGTCTTTACGCAACAGATCGCATCCAAAGCCATTGAAAGCGTACCAGACCTTGATAATCACATACATGAACTCGAGAGTGTGTAGACATTACAGGAAGCCGGTGAAATTGACTTAGACACATTATTGAAATCAGATTGCATCAAAAGAATGTAAACGTATTGGCTTATAAAAAGTGTGAAATCCAATATTTCAGAGACGAGCAAACTGTGGCTGAACTATCAACAAATGTTGGGAGTTGCTCGTGAGCTAATCAAAGATGATCGCACAGGGTCGTGGAAAATGCACATCCATGCTATATCTGAGTGCCTACCAATCTTTGCTGCTGCTGGGCACTCACATTATCTGAAATATGCGTATCTCTACCTCCAGACAGTTGAGGCAATATCAATTGAAATTAGTGATTGAGCATACTCTGATGCGGTCCCTGATAAGTACAGGTGGGTTAACTAGAGGAAGTGGCATGACTGAACACCAACGAGCCATTTGGACAATGTCTGCTCCAATATCCTCAGCCTACAACTATGCCATGCAGGACTTCAATAACACAGTGCACACAACAAGTGAACAACACAAGGAGACAACTGCATCGCGAATGGAGAGAGACAATGTGGACATGTCAAAACTTGCAGCCAAGCTTGAAGTACATTCTCCGTTCTCGGAGGAGTCGACATTGAGAAACATTATCACAGGAATAAATTCTGATAAGGATGTAAACGTTCAAGATCTGTTTGCTGTTGGAAGAGACATAGTTAAACAAATGGAAGGGCACTCCGTCTTTTCATATTCGTACAGATGCCGGACGTAAGACTAAAGTAAAGACACTAGCAACAGCTAGTGCCATCAAGGTCACTGAGGACCGATCCATTGAACCAGCTCTGTTGTTTCAGAGGTTTCTGGTGGTATCGCAGTCTGAAGATCTTGATCCATATGAAGTGATGAAGTATGAACTTTCACCATATCCACCAGCACTGTTTGAAGCAAAATATATATTACGGAAGCCAGATAAAGCACAACTTCTGGATACTATCCGAAACCAGGTCATGTCATCAGCTGCTGCTGTACCTCAGTTCATTACAAAGACTGAGCAATATGTACTTGATGGAGGTTCACTTCTACATCGACTCAAATGGAAGGAAGGAGTCACCTACAGTTCAATTGCCGATTCCTATGCTTCGTTCACATCCAATCTCTATGGCAAGGCCAACATTGTCTTTGATGGATACCGTGGAGGACCAAATACAAAGGAAAATATGCACCAGCGTCGAAAAACCAAAATTTCCAATTAGGTCAACATATCAGATGCAACAACATTTGTTGAGAAAAAGGAAGATTTCCTCACAAATGACATGAACAAAGGGGCCCTCAGCCACCTGATCGCGGAACATTTGCGACAAAAAGGCTGCCATGTCATCCACGCTGAAGGAGACGCAGATGTAGATATAGTCAAAGGAGCAATTACAATGTCGTCTTACAAATCAACAACCCTGATTGGAGAAGACACCGACTTATTAGTCTTGCTATTGTATCACGCAACAAAAGACTGCAATTATCTTTTCTTTAGGTCCGACAAAGACAACGAAAAACAAAATGTGTATTACATCAAAGTTCTAAAACAGTCGCTTGGTGATGATGTCTGCTCTGGCATGTTGTTTGTCCATGCGTTCTCTGGCTGCGACACTACTTCAAGAATATTTGTGGTTGGCAAGAAGTCTGTTTTCCAAAAATGTGTCAAGGGTGATTCCGTCTTGCGCGCATCTTCAAAGATCTTCTGTACACCAAATACAGACCAAGCTACTGTAGAAAGTATTGGCTGCAAAGCAATGGTCTCCTTGTTCAATGGAACCCAATTTGCGTCTCTAGTGTCATTGCGCTATGGTTACCTTTGCAAGAAAGTGTCCGCAGCAAATACTTTTGTGAAACCAGAAAGACTGCCCCCAACAACCTCGGCCACAAATCTTCACTCTCGACGGACATACTTACAAGTCATGCAGTGGATGGGCATTAATGAAGGCATGAATCCCACTAAATGGGGCTGGGATGTACAAGGGGGTAAACTTGTTCCACTCATGATGGACAATAGTCCCGCACCAGACCAACAGCTTAAAATGATCAGATGCAGTTGTTCCCCGGGATGCAGCACACTGAAATATAGCTGCAAAAAGCATGGACTTGAATGCACCACGGCCTGTGGACATTGCCAAAATGGCAACTGTGACAATTTGTCCCAAGATTCAGTTTCAGATGACGATGAAATTAAAGACAGAAGTGACTGATATTTAAATTAGAACTAAACCACGTCATGACGTCATTCTTCATGATATGATGTTATTCTCGACGTCATGACGTCATGACGTCACATGTAACACTTTGATCACTTTCCGGAATTATTCATTTGGCAAAATAATGAATAGTATAAATGCACCAGGGTCAGCCTCATGGTCTTGGTTTACGACAGTTCGGCAATACTTTATGGAGTGTCTTCATTTTCCTAACCTGCAAAGATACACATTGAACCCGGTCGTAGTCAATATTAATGAGCCAACCAAAAGATGTCTAATCTGTGATTTTCTTCCGTAAATGACGTCGAAACTTTGAAAAGAAATTCAGGGCAAATGTAGAATTTTATTCAGCATTTGCTCCGACATTTTCGACGTCATTTATAGAATTTACGACAGATATTCGAAATAATTTACGGCAAAAATCGCAAAAAAAGATAAGGCATATTATCTTATGAATGAGCTCATATTACGTATGTTTAAATATTATTTGAACATATAATGATAATATTAATTACATTCCGTCTTGAAAGACATCAATAGAGGCATGGTTTTGCGAAATAAAAGTGTTGTGCTTTTTAAACACAATTCGGAAATAAGTTCGGTTAAGGCCCTTATCGGCTTCCGTAGATTTTAAATTTTGTCGTAAAATACCCTAACAAAATCATTTTGTCGATTTGTTTTCATTATATTTGGGAAACATGTATATATATATTAATGTAATTACTAATTAGTTGCTACTAGCATGGTCATACATCTAGATACATGAAGAAAAACTCGCAAACTACGTCCTCCTTCAGTCCATGTCAAAACACGGAAGATGGCGATTACGTCACGAATGTTAGCATTATACTCCATTGTAAAACATGATATTGGCATCAGATCAACATAATTTAATGAAATATAAACTACTAATAAACATCGTTACTTACCAATGATATCGTGGCCATTTATTGCACTTAGATCGGTATTTGTGGATGCCACAGCTTGTCAACATTGACGTAATCAAGTTCACGTGACGTCATAAAACGCGCGTGCTCCGAAGTTTTCATGGTATGGTAAGCCAGTTTGGCCATCTTCGTTTTTACAGAAAATCCCGATATTGAAACGTTTTTCTACTAATAACGGCGAGTGAGATTTTTTTGCGATTTTTGGTTATATGTATATTATGGCATATTCTTTCGCACAGTATCGAAAGAAATTCTTTTGCAACGAGTTCTACCTCAAATCTTACACTGACTAGACTATATAGGTAATATTCACACTTAAATGTGTGAGAACTTGTTGAATTTAACAGGTAGGACTAACGTTTAGCCTTTTTTAAACATTGACGGCCATCTTTTATGACGTCATATTTCGACACTTTCTGGTGGTCCGATTTTGGCCAACTTTTTATATGTTCTTCACCAGACCTTATACTACAGAAAGACACTATACAACGTTTTCTTGCATATATGTTGTGGTCATGTAGCAGTTTGACCTTACTATATATGAAATTTCGCTATATCACAACTCGAAACATGAGATATATATTTCCTGCCTATACGAATTAAATTTATTTCTGTCTAATTCTCTGTAGTGTGGGTGCAGCGGTTTTTTCTAGAGTTGTTAGGAATAACTGATTTATGTATCCCGGTATGATTATGTCTACACTGTAAAAAATGACGTTCCCAAATTGCACACATATTAAAACACCATTTCTGTTACACTTTTAAAACATGTTTCAAAACAGCACGTGTAAGGTGTTTTGCTATGGAACACGTTTGACGTCTCACGTGTTTTGCTTTGCAACACCAACAGTTTGTCCAGAAAACACCAGATGTTTAGTTATGGAACGTCTAGGACGTTTCAGGTGTTTTGCTTTGGAACACCAACAGTTTGGTTAGAAAACACCAGGTTTTTTTGCTATCGAACGTTTTTCTGGACGTCTCAGGTGTTTTGCTTTGAAAAACACCAACAGTTTGGTTAGAAAACAAAAACCAGGTTGTTTTATATGGAACGTCTCTGACGTCTCAGGTGTTTTGGCTTTGGAACACCAATCAGTTTGGTTATAAAACACCAGGTGTTTTTGTTATCGAACGTCTCGGACGTCTCATGTGTTTTGCTTTGCTGGAACACCAACAGTTTGGTTAGAAAAACACCAGGTGTTTTATATGGAACGTCTAGGACGTTTCATGTGTTTTGGTTTGGAAAAATGTAACATGTTTAAAAACAAAACATGAAGGATGTTTCAAAGCAAAAACACCTCTCTTGTTACACTTTTAAAACGCCTGCACACGTAACATGTTTTGTTTAAAAATTTTACACAATTAAGTACAAGGTGTTTTTGCTAGGGAAACACCTCCAAGATAACATAAACAAGAAATGCAGCTATCGAACGCGAATGCAATCCTAGTATCGTCACATAACTTCAATTAAGCCACTTTACGCAGGGCCATGATGAAAATCCATTTTTATTTTTTATATTTTTTTTTTAGAAAAATTCTATAATGCCCCTTTAATAATATGAGCCGCGTCGTGAGAAAACATGTCTTCGGGAAATGTTTGGTCAAATTGACATTTTGTTGCTATGACAAAGGTATTTGTCTTATGAATTGAATGCTTTTTATTTGATCATGATATCTGCAATATTCATTAAGATATTACATTTTATACAACACCACTTTTCAGGTCGTTTGAGCAAATATGACACAGGTAAAAGCGACGTCAAACGACGTTACAGTAACAACGTATCTGCCGGTACACATACAGTATACGCCAACATTTACAACAGTTTGCAAGTTGACAAACTAGAAGCATGTTTGGCATTGCATAATGCATGCACAGACGGATGAGCTTGAGTCCTTTAGTAATACATGAAAATGAAAAGCGCCAAAGACAAACCGGCAAGTTCATGTACCAGCAGGTATTAACGTGCGCGGGTACGGCGGATTCGGTATGCTGATTTCTTCTTGTTGGCGTCCTGTTTACTGATCGTTTTGATAGTTGTTCTAATGCACTCTATAACTATCACGCAATCTGATGGTCATACATTACAAGTATATCATTGTTGATGAACTGTCGCAAATTATTTCAATCTGTATTCCTACGCCAATACTAAGTTTTCGGTCGGTAATTTACTCTGCCACATAATGACCGACCAAAACATGGGGTAACTTATATAAAATGTCCCAAGTGGTATAATTCTGGTATTATTGTGAAAGACAATTATTTCAATCTGTATTCCTACGCCAATACTAAGTTTTCGGTCGGTAATTTACTCTGCCACATAATGACCGACCAAAACATGGGGTAACTTATATAAAATGTCCCAAGTGGTATAATTCTGGTATTATTGTGAAAAACACAGCTGGCTTGCATATGAAACGTCCTGGTCCGAAACGTCCTGGTGACCTGGTCCGAAAGTTGTATGGTGCGAAGCGTACGGCGAAAAAAAATACAAATATCTCACCGTTGATCACGTTTCATATGCTTTGGCAGTAATAGATCGTTCACACAAAGAAAAAGCATGTATCATGTGTAATCTTGCATCTCAAATAGTAGCATATCATGAGTAGACGAGATATCACAATATGTATCAACAACAGCAAAGAAGTAATTAAGGCAATTATAATTCTAACAACGAATGTATTGCTTTTATTATTGAAAAATAATGAAATCAGCAAAATAAACGTATATACAATCATGAAAAAATCGGTAATATCTTGTAATTGTGTTGGAACTATTTTCTTCGTAGAAAATATTATTTGTGTGATCCGTCCGGTATCAACTGCTCAACCAGCCTGCAATCCGGTACGATTTTCCAACGAGACTCGATAAAGTTTGCAAAACAGTAAAGGCAAAGGAGTGCATTAGAAATAGGTTAACCGCATTGCAATTTTGAAATTTGAGGCGTATATCAGAAAATGATAGTCGGAAAACATGTTTAAACAGACTGTCTGACCTATCATTTTCTGATATACGCCGCAAATTTCAAAATTACAATACTGTTAACCCTATAATTGTAGAAAACCACCTACATTTGAATGTGACAAGCCTTAGCTTACAATATCGGTATTCCAATATGCAGATATGTAGGCACACTCCGCATAAATCTGCATTCATGCATGTATACAACAATGTGTTTCGTACATTCATGTATACATGTATACAGCAATGTGTTACGTACATTCATGTATACAACAATGTGTTACATCATAGTTATGCAAGTCTTGGTTTGCAGATGTTGTTCTATGGAAAACGATTTAATTCGTATTGGCAATACTATCTGCACGGGGAAATAAACTTTCGACACATGCGCAATATAATATATCAACTTAGGTTTAAAAACGTGTTTACTGATGGGGGGGGGGGGGGGGGCTGGTTAGTGCCGACGGTCGGTCAGACCAGACCCCGCTCTAACATTTTTGCAGACATGTGTTACCGCAATATCAGCTTGGTACACCGCCTTGTGTTTGTTTTGGGAGTGTTACGGTAGCATTTGGTCATTTGGAGAGTCAACTCGCCTTGCATTGAGCGAGTATCGTAGCATATTGTTCTGAAATAAGCAACTAAACTTCGAAGTCAGAGTGCAACATGCAAATCTCAGCGGAAATTACTTCGCTAGTTCACGGACGTCATATCTTGTGACGTCGTCAGACTCCCGAAGACAGGTTTTCTCGCGACGCGGCTCATATAACCCATTAAAACCTGAGATTACACCACTTTACTGCTCACAATTCCAAAGACAGGTACATGTATCAGTGCTTTATCTACCAGTGTGTCGCATGACAAATACACACAATTTTGTGGTATTTGACACACTACAATTTTATATATTTATGGTTTTTACTAGTACTAGCCTCATAATAAAATATGTGGATTTTGAAATAAACAAGCTGATTAATTGCTACACTGTGTCACAATTTTATCACATTCCGATAGTTTGGTAAAACGTTATTCCGAATATAGTCAAAATGTGTAAAATCCTCTGACCTTGCTGATGGAATAGCTACCATATTTACTAAATTAACAGTTAAACGAAGAAACTAACCTGCAATGATGTTACTGGATAGTTCTGCTTCAAGCTTAATACCAATTTTGCTATGCTGATCCAGTATGCTGCTCGCCATTTTGTTTCCACTACCAGATGCGCAGTAATAGCCGAAACAAATGTGACGTTGCAAACACGCAAGTGATGTCATACATCACACAATTTACGTCACTTAATGGCGTCAGAACGTTATGACATTTTACCTGCACAACCGGCTTTGACCTGCGTTGAATATTCAGGAAAGTTTGACTGAATATGAAGATGGTAATGGCATATAAATTTGTTTGGAAAGCCTTAGGTACGCAGACATTTTCTTTTCGTTTAGAGATTTTTTCTGAGTAATTCCACAAGGCGTGCTTGATTGGAACGACCTCTAAAACACCTGCTGTTTTATTCTATCACGCCGTCGACGTTGCCACATTGTATGGTGTTGTAAAGCAAAACGCCGCCGTTCTAAAACAAAACGACTCTACAATTGTAAACACCATGAAAACAATGGTGTTTTGAAAATGCACGGCAGATAATATTTGGTGTTTTATGTTAGAACACGAACAACGTCCTACGGTACGTCTTAGACGTTCCGATTTTTTACAGTGTAATTCCCTCTATGAGTATTAACCCGGAACAGAAAAGTCTGGTTATATGATTATGTGGTGTCTAAATTTCACAATTATGTCCCCCACGGGTAGGGTTTATTTAATTAAAGTATCACCAGCCTGCGTACATATCACATTACAGTGACACCTCTCTAAACCGGACACCCAGTAAATCGCTTCATTGGTGTTTTTTTTTATTTCTTTGTCAGTTATCTCCGATGATAATGTATGTCAGTGATCGCAAAGCATGACAACATGTCTTGGAGTGGTCATATGCCTGATTTACAGTGGAACCTATCTAAACCGGACACCCTGTGAGGTATCCCATGGTTTCCGGTTTAGAGAGATTAGACTGTACTAGCATGAAACAGAAAAACAGTACATTCACATTCAAAATAAGAATTATAAGAGACTATATGCACAGTCAAATGCATGTGACACACTATCTGTTGAGAAACCATTAGTTGTTCATACGATATAAAAACAATCACGCTGAAAGTTCCTGCAAATGTGACAGCTAAAAGCGTAAGCATTATCGTTAACAAAAGTATAGCTACTGGTACTTTCCCGGATGTATGGAAAAATGCAAAGGTAACTCCGTTATACAAAAGCGGCGCAAAGGACGAAGTAAATAACTATCGGCCAATCTCAATATTACCCACATTATCCAAATTAATTGAACAATTTGTAAATACACATATGACAATTTTTTTTAAATAACTACAAGTTATTACATAAATCGCAAAGTGGTTTTCGGCGCAACCACTCAACATAATCGGCTCTAATGCTAATGATAGAAAAATGGCTAAAGGCATTAAATGACTGAAAATTAGCTGGGTGTGTAATGGTTGATTTTCGGAAGGCATTCGATATGGTAGATCATGATATCCTCTTGCAAAAGCTTCACTGCTACCGATTTAGTGATCAAACATTAATGTGGTTTAATTCATACTTGAAGCAAAGAAAACATGTAACTTCTGTTAATGGTGCAAACTCAGAAGATATGTTTATTACATGTGGCGTGCCCCAGGGGTCTATACTAGGTCCGACATTATTTCTATTATTTATTAGTGTTTTGCCTGCTATGCTGTCCGAGTCTGCTACAGGAACCGATTTATATGCTGATGACACAACCATTTATGATATCCAGAATAACATTAATGAGGTAGAATCTAATTTGCAAATAGCATTAAATCAACTGAAACTGTGGTGCGAAACAAATGGTATGCTTTAAGATACTAGCAAAACAAAAGTGATGCTTACTTCAACCAGGCAGAGAAGAATAATACTGGATAAAAATGATATTCACTTGACATATAATAATATAAATTTGGAAGTCACTACTGGCGATAAAATCCTTGGACTAAAAATTAATGAAAATCTGCTTTGGAATGATCATTTTGACTTTGTTTCTAAAACAAGTATCTTCTTATCTTTGGTTGCTCTCCAAAATTAGATATTTCCTCTCTGTAGAGCATAGATTGCTCTTTTACAAAGCTTATATACAGCCTCATTTCGACTACTGTTGTATTATCTGGTCTAATTCATCAAATCAAAATCGAGCAAAAATTAGAAAATTGCAAAGGCGTGCATGCAAAATTATTCTTGGTACCGATTATTCCGATTTAGTTACAGCAATGACAAGACTAAACATTTTAAGTTTTGATCAAAGTATATTTTTGCAGAAAGCTAAAATAATGTACAAAACACTCAATGGATTAGTTCCCGCATATTTAAGTGAAATATGCAATTATACAATCAACACGACTGGAGAACTCTAACATAACACTACGATCTGTGACAAACGAGGACCTGCATGTTCCTAGACCTAAAACAGATTATTTAAAGGTAGTCTGTCTTACTCTAGTGCAATTATATGGAACAGCATTCCATTAAACATTCGAAATGCGAGCAGCATAAATGTATTCACAGCTCGATGTTCATCATGGATGAAATGTCAGTAGATGTCATTAAATGGACCCACCACCACCACCAGTATCATCAAAATGCAGTCCATAAATTACATGCAAAACAGCCGTAATACTATGTATTGTGACGTCGTTTGTTTTGGGAAATCTGAATGAAATATGGATATTGCCGGAAGGAAATGATATCCCAATGTGTATGGTTATTATATGACGAGTTACCGAAATAATAGACTAATTATATTGTGATATCCTTCGTTTAGACAGTTCCCGGTTTATAACTCTGTCGACAGACACGTCTCCCGGTATTTAGGGATATTACGATTTGATATGGCAAAAACGGTCTTATTGTCTCGGCGAATTGATGCTGACCCTGACCGTCGTTCGCATAAGCACAGTCTGATCTGGGTCATTATTGTTCATTATCCAGTCACTAACATTTAATCACTAATGTCTACACCGAACGGACTCTGTAGGTATATTAGTATTTGATCATGAGTTTCGGGTCGGTCAGCATCTGCAATCTGCTCGTGTCTGAGACAATAAGCGCGGTTTTGTCATAAATTATCATGTTAAAATTGCGTATTGCAAGCAACCCAACGTTTGCCAGCTACGTGTAGCTGGTGGCAGTTGGGTTGCATCATTTGTTTTATACATGCCATAACCTGTTCACTGTAAATATGTTTTCGTATTTGAGAGGTGCCCTAGGGAAGATTGGTGCACGCCAACTTGGTTACCCTCTTTAAATAAAGAATTTACTTACTTACTTACTTACGCTAGACATGAATCGACGCAACGGCAATCTTACCGCACATGATATCGCTTGGGATAACATTTCGTGACTGTATCTCGTATTGCGCTGACGTACCCATCATACATAGTCAGGCGACGGGCATTGGTGACGTGTGTTAAAGGTACATGCCCACTCAGTAGGCACAACATGTTCTTTATAGGAATTAAATAAGTATATAATTGTGAATGAATGTTTAATTCTCCAGAAAAGGTCATATCTACAGAATATACAAAAGTATCCGTCTCTATCTGTCTCCCTATATTATAACCTAATGAGTGGGCATGCACCTTTAACTAAGAATAAACTGAGCGAATCGTTGTTTTCAGAGGCGGATATGGAGATGGGTTCCGAGGATGCAA
>JAQRGA010000137.1:0-59339 GCA_029237695.1 Conchocele bisecta
AATTACACCATTCTAACTCTAGGCCATAGCCTATATTTTACGTATCCCACTTCACCCATATAGCCGAGTTTTTGTCGAGGGTTATGGGGCAGTAGGCATTTAGGAGGAACGGGGGGGGGGGGGGGGGGGTTGGTGGAGGAGGGGGGGGGGGGGGGGGGGGGGGGGGTTGTTGTAGTCTAGTTGCGAAGGTAACTCTTGCAATCTACGGGAGTAATTGCAAGATTTACCGTTCGCAACTAGGGGGTTGTCCTATTTTCGAGCTCTTCGAAATGCACTTTCCTGTGTTTTACGCCATTTAAATTCAGACTCCAACTGGTGGTAAGCTCCGTGGCTGAGCGGGGTGGGGGTGGGGGTGCAATCCCGGAACCCCCCTCGAGATCCGCCCCTGGGTTATTGGGTTATTACGAAAACCAAACATGGGGACGGATATGAGGTTAGGATAATTTACTTACTGTCCGCTGAAGCTCGTTGATTATCTCGTCGTACATGCGGACGAACCGTGTTCTAGGTATTACTATAGTCGCCACTCTTTAGTATAATTACCACATGCATTTGTCTCTGGTGTCGTCCAATAACGAACAAACGGACAACCATCAGGAGCAATCACTGGGCTGGGCTGAGCACGTACATGTAGGACACGTACACGAGGCGCCATTGCCCTTACTGCTGCAGCCATTGCTCCTATATATACAGGTGAATGACGGTTTGTGTCGAGCTTTTGGTATGCCTGGCGATTGACGACCGCTCACTTTCATCAGGAAATAGCTGTCACCATACAACATCTGCTTTGCACAATGTGACAAACAAATACGCCTCACAAATATTCACCGAGAGCATAATATAGGACCATATCGACACAGCGGTTTGGATGTGGGTCAGTGATGGAAACTGTACGATTACAGTGGAGACTCTCCAAACCGGACACCCTAGGGATCCCCAGGGTGTCCGGTGTGGAGATGTTCCACTGTAATTCGGGTACTCCTAGAAATGTTTAAGTGTGCATTTACATGATACAGATACATTATTATTGTAGCTACATTTCGGTGTTGTTCATCGAAAAGATAACAAGGTCCAATATAAATGTGGCTGTGACTGGGTAAATTGGGCTTATGGGGTTTGTGACCAGGGTGGCTCCTGCTCAAATAACTTTCTCCTGTAGCCTGATATTGATCTGGGGGCCGTTTCACTAAACTTCGTACGACTAAAATGTTTGTAAGTGCAAAATTATGATAGTCTGTAAATTTCACATTAACAATGCTTTCTTGTAAATAATTATTGTATTTACATTTATTGAGCATAGGCTGCATATGCAGCCTATGCTCAATAAATGTAAATCCATAAATTGAAATTTACAGATGATCTTAAATTTGCACTTACGAACATTTTATATAGTCGTAAGAAGCTTAGTGAAACGGGCCCCTGTATTGCTTGTTAGAAGCACGACGGGTGTTACATTGATGGAATGGCGACCAGTGCAGGTCCTGATCAGACTGTGCGGATGCACAGGCTGATCTGGATCTACACTGGTCGCAAAACCAATAAGCGCCATTTCTCCATTTCACAGCCACTTGTCTGGTTTAGGAGATTACATTATATGTTATCATGATTGTGACGGTCACCATATTGCTGACAGAGTTTTGAAGCCTAAAACATAAAACTTCAACAGATAATTCTACTTTATTATCCCTTATTCTCCCAATTGGACTTCTTCGCACTTGCGAGTCAATAGACAAGATATCCGACATCTCATTCTTAGTAAACATGATGGAATGGCCACCAGTGCAGGTCCTGATCAGACTGTGCGGATGCACAGGCTGATCTGGATCTACACTGGTCGCAAAACCAATACGCGCCATGTATCCAGTCACAGCCACATGGAGACGAACACGAACCCATTGGAGACGAACACCTGCAACTATGAAGACTTGCACATTTGTCTGGCTAAACCATTGTATATCATGGTCCAGTTTCACCAATAATCAAACTGGACAACAGAGTGGTCAAAATACAAACATTGGCGGCGTGGATTGGTGTTTTATGGTCTTTGATTCGCTTACCAGCTCCTCAAGTCGCCATTGGCAGTTTCATTATTTTTTAACATCCTGTCAATAGTTCAAGATCATAGAACATTCAAATAAACAGGCGAATATTAGAAGTCAAAACTAGCCATTTTATGTGTTACCGTTGGAACTCGAGTTACTCCAGTATGTGCCAGTGTGATTTGTATGTCAATGGACATGTTAATTGTAAAATCAAACACACACACGCCACACGTGATGTGATTTTTATCAAAGAAATTGTTCATGAAAACTATTTACAGAAACTGTGTTATTTTCTGTATGACGTCGAAAGTTGACGAATAAATTTTATTCTATTCAGAAGTGTGCGATTTGATTATGAGCTAGACAAACTGGTCACAAATCCCATAAGCCCCATTTCTCCACTCGCACCCATATATGAAACACAGTATTTTGTTATCAAGTTCACCAGACACGGCCCCGTATTCCGACAGTGCCAGTACCCGACAGTGAGTACAGTGGCAGGTGTGGGGACAGACGTGTTGACGGGAGAGCCGGTGCTGTTACAGGGCTATGTCACAATGCGATGATTACTACTTGTCCCAGCTTAATATGGGACACGCCATGTGATTGTGTACCTAAGAACATGTGCAATATTTCACGAACAAGTGAATTTACAATATTTTCCGTAAATCACGTCGAAAGTTGACGAAATTTTCATAGCAAATACGGTATTCCGCATTTGCTATGCAAATTACGTCATCTTTCGACGTCATTTACAGAAAATATCACAGTTCCTGTAAATATATATCATGAAACATCGCACATCTGCTCATATACAAAATCGCATGGCCAGTACCAGCTAAATATGGCATACCTGTCATTCAGTTCATGGGAACACAATGGGATGTTAACTGCATAACCAGCAGCCCATTGTAAATAGCGACACATGCAGGTCATTAAACATGTTAAAGGTACGTGCCCACTCAGTAGACACACACTGTTCTTTATATTATCATCTGAGACATTTTCTTGCAAAATAAACATTCATTCACCATTACCCCACGTATTGATTGACATTATTATACATTTATATCAGACGTAGCTTTCCACACTGATATCAGGGGCGATAACCGTGTTTCCTTAAAATGTTGACGGGCATTACTAGTTATACTCTGTATTTATTTTTTGATGTGCAATTATCATACTTTATAATCTGTCGAAAATATAATATTTTCATGTGACGCATTTAATTAGTATAAATAATTAAAAAATACCATGCCTCATTTACATATGGAAATAGCCTGATACCAACGCGCGTCACTATCAGTAAAATAAATATTATTAAATGGTTATACCTGTATAGCGGCTACTCGTAATGTTTAGAACTGGTGTAATAGGGACACAATTATACACGTATTTAATTCATATAAAGAACATTTTGGGTGGGTATTTACCTTTAAAGGACAACTAGAAATTGTGTTGACGTCAGTAGACGGTTCTAGCCTTACTACATGCATGTTGCTGTTTCAGACTTGAAACAACTAAACGCTCCATATCCGGCAAACAACCGTGAGCACATGCGTCAAATAAATTGACATATAGGATATCATGCTAGTCTCGGTTGATATCAAATTTATCAGGCTTTGGAAACGCGTAGGAATTCCGAGACACCATACATCTTGACTCGGTTGACCGTAGATGACCTACATTTAATCGGGCAAAATAAGTTTCACTTTCATTCCTCCGTCCCTGATTGAAGCAAAGCGGGAATATCTATTTTGTCTATGAAGTGAAAAGCTTGAGGTATTACTGAATTTGATAAAGCGGTCAGAAAAGGCCATTTGTAAGCAGTAAATATTTGATATCCCCCACTATCAGCCTTAATGTGCAATAACGCGAGTTTTCACGTCGTCGTTATCTCTTCTTTGGCAATGCATGAATTTCGCCAATGTTCACGAGGACGTGTTTGAAGTGGTTGACTTTTGAAAGTTGGCAGTTATTGAACAGTAGCATGGTAACTGTAGCCGATTTCACAAAAATTGCTAACCATACTTATCTAGCTAAGTATACTTTGAGGGAGTAATCATTTATTTTCCTCGAAACGCTTTATTTCATATAGAACTAACGACTGCATATACTTGATGATTAAACGTATGTAGAATTATTATACTGAATGTATTACATTATCACACGGCCAAAATGGCTGTGATAATGTAATAAATTATGTAAAATAAAAGTTAATAAAAACAATTCTCCCTCACAGTGTACTTAGCAAGATAATAAGTATACTTTACCATTTTGGTGAAATCGGCTACTGATGTAGAGGACCCCACATTAGTGGTGTTATTAAACGAGTTTACTGACTTCAGAAGAAGCAAGGCTATGCCGAGTTTCTTATGAAATCAGTCAGTTAGTGTAATATGTATCGTATTAAGTCATCATAAATTATACCATTTATTTATTGCATAAGCAAATAGGCATACATTGAAGCTGTACTCACGGCATCACACAGCATGTTTTCTGCAACCATCTCATTTGTATATTTAACATAATAGTGAACATAGTATTATCATGTTTAAAGGTACACGCCCACTCAGTAGGCACAACATGTTCTTTATATTAGAGATATCATCCGATACATTTTCGGGCAGTCTACACATTAATTCACCATTACCCCACGTATTGATTAACATTATTATACATTTTATATCAGGCGTAAATTTCCACACTCATATCAGGGGCGGATAACCGTGTTTCCTTAAAATTTAAATTTTAACGGACAATTACTATTGATTGTCTATTTATTTTTCGATGTGCAATGATCATACTTTATAAGCTGTCGAAAATGTTTCACTAATCTTCGTGCTACTGAAATGTTCGTAATGTGCAAATTTAGGATCGTCTTGGATTTAATTTCAATTGATGGGTTTACATTTATTGAGCATAGTTGCATATGCAGCCTATGCTCAATAAATGTAAATCCAATAATTGTTTACAAGAAATCTTTTTTAGCACTTACGAACATTTTAGTCGTACGAAGTTTAGTGAAACGGGCACCAGGTTTACCATTCATTATTTGTTTGTTGGATATGGAAGTAGTGCAGCACTTTCTTTATAGTATAACTGTCATACATTCTTTCAATTGTACGTACACTGTATGTAAATTGTCTCATATTGAGAATAACCTTTGATAACACTACATGTACGTGTATACCACGTTTGGCCTGACTTTCCAACTTAAATGTAGACACGAAAATGAGCATGACCACACATCAACGTTCCCCATCATTCATTCTTTGAATCGTAAGCGACCCACCATTATCGATATTATTTAGTTAACTTTAATAGGAAAGGCGACAACCTTGAATATACGGGTTTCCTTTCAATTATATGCAGAGTCACACTGTAATCGCGGGACTAACAATGTTCACTATAAAGCTGATAATTATGGTGGATAATTGTGCCCATTGCGAGATTTCATTTTCCTTCGAAAAAGTCGAAAGGTGAAAATACGAAATTGTTTTCTTTTCACGTTGGGACCTTAGACTTTGTAAAAGGCGAAAATCGCGAAAAACGCGAAATTTCTACCGTATTTCGCGATTTTCGCCTTTCAGTTTTTCGCGAGACTCAGTTCGCCTTTAAATAGAAACGCGTATCTGTGAGACCGGGGAGAGCATCAACACAAAACGGCGAAATTACATAACAGTTCATTGTTGTATGGAAATGCGATATTAATTTCGCGAAATTTCGAGTCACAATTTAGTGTTTTCGCGTTTCGACTTCGTAAAAGGCGAAAACGTAATGTACGATTACCATAGTAATTGTAATCTGCACCTTGTTTGTAATATTGGCCGACTGCGATTGTGGCTCAATGTGTACACATATCAGCTGTTATTATCACTTTGATTGTTTAATTATTATTAATTCGATTGGAAACAAGCCATGGTATACCATTCCTTGTTACATTTAGGTATATTTGCCGATATTCAAGCTAAATTTAGAAAAATTCTGAAAATGCCTTCGAAAGTTGGTGAATACATTAGAAGTTCAAAATTTACCCTCGAGCCGTGATCGGAGAAATGTGGTTTATGGTTATTGTGGGCAGTCTAGCTACTGATACGACTGCGCTGATGCGCAGGCTGGTCTGCTGGTTACATTTACGAAATGATTTTCAGCGAAGGTAGTCGATGCTTATGGTATGGCTTAACCAACCAAAACCGGGTTTATTAAAGTTGATACCGATGTAACGCCAGCGCATTAAGAACATTTCCGTAGTCTGATCAGGGTGTCCACTATTCGCCATTTAGTGAAACAACCCAGCTGTGTTGAAAACAAGCTTGACCATCACCCAGATGAAGCACCGATCAGGAGCTAGACTGGTGTAACAAATCAATCAATAAACCACTGTTGCCATGGCGAGACATGCGTTATTTTATTGATGGTATCATTTGATTATGTAAGTGAGCTATATATATTTGGCCTCGTGGGATTGCACGTGCAAACAGGTGTCTCGACAGCCTACGCCATCGGGTACCAGCGCACGTGCTGAGTGTAATTTACCTGGCTATTTACAGAGGTGGAAATTATTATGCCTTATTAATATGCCATATCACGGCCTACATGTCTTTAAGAAACGTAATAAGTAGTGTTATAAATTTGGGCCGCGGTCAGGAAAAAGGACACTGCGAACATGTGCAACCAGCGTAGTCCCAGATCAGCCTGCGCATCCGCGCAGTCTCATCTGGGGCTACGTTGATCGTCATTGTGTAATAGACAAACGTGCATGTACACATAAGTATTGTCGTTAGTGCACGCCTAGTATCCGGTTATAATCTAACCGTGTGAAAATACTAGTAATCAGGAGCTACACTTACTGCCAATGTCGTAATGTCCCTTTTGCCAACCAGCAGCCAAATTATGACGGAATTTCTGTGCAGTCATAAATCATTATCGGCTGCAATAGGTATTTATTATTACTTTATATACGATTTAACCAAAATTAAATGAAAATTAACAGCACACTCTCGGTTCTGCAACCATGCATTATTGTTAGGAATGTTACATGTGATATCCACCATAAAAAGGGCTTATTGACTTGCAAACAGTGTAGGCAGGGGGGCCGTTTCACGAAACCTCGTACGATAAAAACTGTTTTTGAAAGCTCAAAATTATGATATTCTGTAAAATTCACATTAACCATGTTTTCTTGTAAACAAATATTGGATTTGCATGTTATTGAGTATAGGCTGCATATCCTAAATGTGCACTTACGAACATTTTAAGTCGTACGAAATTTCGTGAAACGGGCCCCTGCAGTCTACGCATCCACGCGGTTGGACTACTGTCTACATTGTTCGTCATTTTTTCAGATAACCATTTCAATGTTTACCATAGTGAATGATTTAGAAATATATCTGGGGCCTGTTTCACTAGGCTTCGTATGACTAAGATGTTCGTAAGTGCAAATTTAGGATCGTCTGGAAATTTCAATTGATGGATCTACATGTATGCTCAAAAATGTAAATCCAATACAAGAAAACAGTGTTAATGTGAAATGTACAGGCTATCATTTGCAGTTGTTGTCACGACAGTCCATATACAATCGGACTGCTGCTACGACACCAACTGTTGTCGCGACAGCCGGCTGTTCGGCGGCGAGTAGACAAAAGTATATAAACAATACGAAAACTATATACTATATATAGAGCCGTGTAAAAACACCATTACTCATAAACGTACCATATTTGATTTTTATCGCAGAGTTTTGCACCGGAGACCACACAGTTTGATTTTGTTTACAACAACTGTCAAATTGCGTGCCGACATACATTTTGTATATATTGCTAGGGATAAAAGTAATTCATTCACAAGCAGGTGGCTCTACAATTTCCGAACTCCTATATTGTTTCTATTCATATTCACGGAGTAATGTTCTCTGCATGAACAAAATGGACTTATTGTGTTTGTAGCCAATGTAAGCCCTGATCAGACTGCGCAATGCAATCGCGCAGTCTGATCAGGGCATACATTGGTCAATACGAATTTGATAAATCTTTCCTTACGTCTCCACTCAAAGGGAAACGTTGAATCCTATCTACAGTGAAACCTCTCTAAACCGGACACCCTGGGAGGTGAACATGAACATGCATTACCATCAGAGATAGATGACAATGAGACCCATACAATTAAGGATACAGAGACTGCCTGTGTGTCTGATTTAGAGAGGTTCTACTGTACATGTATTCAAATATATATGAGTGTTACTTTACTAGGAGCTAAACGCAGGCAAACGTTCAACGATCATTTTCTCATGTCTGTGTCGAAGATTCTACGTTTTCAGCAAAACAAATGTTAACGCATGAACAGCAATATCTATAATTGTAAGGCAAGCATAGTATATCCGACAGCCTGGGCCATGTAATATTACGTACATGTGTGTTCAACCGGACACAGATGAAAACTCTTCTTGAAGATTCCTCTGTACGCATCTTCCGCATATAGAACTGTAGCCGATTTCATCAAAATTGCAAAGTATACTTATCTAGCAAACTATACTTTGAGGGATTAATCATTTATTTTTCACGAAATGCATTATTTCACATAGAACTAACGACTGCATATATTTGATGATTAAAAGTACGCAGAATTATTATACTTAATTTATTACATTATCACAGCCAAAATGGCTGTGATAATGTAATAAATTCAGTATAATAAAAATTAATAAATTTCTCCCTAAATTGAAAGTATTTGCTAGATAAGTATACTTTGCAATGTTGGTGAAATAGGCTACTGGTTGTTCAAACAGACAGAGGCTACAAGTATGTCTACTATGTATGTCTGTGTCATCGTTCAATTTCATTAATAATAAGTATGTATTCCGTTACACTATTGGTAATTATATCGTTTTTATCAATTTCCGCGATTGAGTCACTGGGTAATTTTATCGGTGGCATCATGTTCCTAATCATATGCGTGGTAAAATGGCATAGATACTACACGCACTATTCTATGCCATAAACAGGTGATAATAAACGGCCCTTATCGTCAGAAATTGGGACATGTTATGCGGTTTAAAGCCACAGGTATTTCGTATCAAACAGTTAAACAGGCCCACCTTTGTTGTGTTTATTAGCTTTACACCTGACCTGCATGCACGTATTTGCATAAGGCAATATTATGCACGTCACCTTGGGTAGACATGTTACACGATTTCAATGTCGTTAGACTTGTAAACACGGCCGCTGTCTGATCAGACACATCGTTACGTGATTATGGCTGTCACACATGTGTCTAGTCACACGGCACCTGCTGGTAATGTCTTACAGACTGGTGTGAATTATTACCTCAGTATTTCTGAATTCAGCCTTTTTTGGCGTTGCCTGCAATATTTTGCATCGCTGGTGATGCCTTATCGCCTTTTGCCTTATTGGTGTTTCTTGCAATATTTTGGTAATTTCTACAGACTGACGTGATTTTTACTGCAGCATTTCTGAATGTAGCCTTTCTCGTGTTGCTTGCAATATTTTGAATAGATGGTCAGCATGTTGGTGTCATATGGGTATTTGGGTGAGTTATGGGTAGATTTGGATGGATTTCGTTGGTGTTTGGTAATTTACATAGTTTTGTGCAACTACTAATGCTCAATCATTACACACGACACAAATCGTCAACTATCTACACATTCACCGTTCCGAACTTTCGGGCCCCTTTCTTACTGTGTAAATTCGTACGTATATGTGTAACTCGCTGGAAGTGACGTAAATTATATGTTGGTAACAATGCACCCAAACCACCAGAGATACCGAAATAACCCATAAAACACCGAAATGTGAACCGTTCTTCATGTACTTAGCAGGATAACCACCAAATTGTTTTCTGCAGGACCGCATAGCCTGGTTAAGTGACTGCATGGCGAACAGCGCAGGCCCTGATCAGACTGATCTGGGCCTACGCTGATCGCAATCGTCACAAGGTACCTTTTACTATTCGATGGCCTGAATGATAAAGTACCTTTTGTCAGCAGGTCGGCCGAGTATAAACAGTCGTTCGGCACATCGCCTAATGTGAATCCAACTTCAAACGATTTGTAAAATTGAAAATTAAAGGTTTCAACTAGACAACCGCTTCGTATGCACGTGATAATAATCCAAAACCAAACAAAACGATTTGCGTTGCACAATCGAATCTAAATCCACGTAACACCTGATAGTAAAACTATTCTATTCAAAAACGGCCCACCCATTATAAAGCGAATTCAAACTGCGATATCTGGGCTTGACAATGTACGTCACGTGCAAGCGCTTTTTAGCCCCACTTTGAACCACAGTTTTCGAAATATCTCATAGAATTTCCAGAGCAGTTTCGATGCGATATTCTTTGTATACAAACAAAAAGTGTATACAGCCGATGACGATGTCCTCATAACTGTAGCCGACTTATTTCCAGAACACTTGCATAAATTGAAGCTTTCTCGAAATAATTCATAAACAGTCACAATATGAGGACGGCGTTATCGGTATGGGGTTAATGGTTTGTTTTGCGACCAGTGTAGATCCAGATCAGCCTGTGCATCTGCTCTGCACTGTTCGTTATTCCATCAATGAAATATCCGTCATGCTTCAAACAAGCAATATATCGTTATCCAATTGCTTGATTGTGCTATTTGATCAGGAGCTAGACTGGCCACAAATTCCATCTAAGGCCTCGGCGTATTTGCGCTTTATCGCTTCAGAATTGTTACAGTAGGAGTTGAGATATCCAAGAAAATGCCAGTCGAAGAGTCTGAAAATCCGGCGCCCGTGACATAAATCGCGCACCGTGGTAGCTAAATAAATACATGGGAACTAGCGCCAAGTCACTTGCTGTGTTTGTGGCTGTGACTGGAGGATTGGGCTTATGTCATGTCTGGCCAGTCTAACTGCCAATCAGCTAGCGCATATAGCCTGATAAAAATCTATACTGTTTGTTAGAAGCATATCAGGTGTTTCACTGACTAGCTGTCGAACAGTGCGGACCCAGATCATGCGCAGTCTGATCTGGGTCCGCACTGGTCGCATTTGCCATCAGCCACATTTCTCCAGTCACAGCCACACGTGAATACGTGAGATTTGATGGTAACGTACATTACGTCAACCAGATGTTCGGACCGTGCTAACTGCTCACAATTATTCAATTAATTATTCAAAGTAACATGAATATAAAGTTATAATTATAAAGTATAGCACACGTGTATGTGGTAGGATTCAAAAGATTATTAAAAGCACATGCCCACTCAGTAGACACAAACTGTTCTTTATGGTAATTAAATAAGTGTATACGTGTGTCACTATTCCACCAGTTCTAAAGATTACGAGTGCCCGCTATACAGATATAATCATTTAGTAATGTTTAGTTTACTGATCGTGACGGGCATTATAATCAGGCTATTTTCATATGCAAATGAGGCATGATATTTTTTAATTATTTACACTAATTAAATAAATACAGAGAATAAATAATAATGTCCGTTAACATTTTAAGGAAACACTGTTATCGCCCCTGATATCAGTGTGGAAATGTCGGATATAAAATGTATAATAATGTCAATCAAGATGTGGGTTAATGGTGAATGAATGTTTATTTTGCCAGAAAATGTCATATCTACAGAATATACAAAACTGTCTGTCTCCCTATAGTATAACATACCCAGTGGGCATGTACCTTTAAGGGTCGGCGAACTGCAATCAATGTAACTCATGATTATACTAATTGAATCAACGTCTCCGTTTATCACGTCATATTGTATATACAATGTATGAATAGAAATTGTAAAATAAAACTTTATCACTGGAACTATTTTATTCATGAGTGGCAAACCGTCGAGCATCCTACTGTCACTGTTTCATGAACGTATGTCTTATTGGCTGATATTAGGAGATGAGTTTTTATGAAACCATGCGGAACAAACATATGTGTCTGTGACTGGAGAAATGGGGCTTATGGGTTTTGCGACCAGTGAGGATCCAGATCAGCCCGTGCATCCGCACAGTCTGATCAGGATCGACACTGTTCGCCGTTTCATCAATGAAACACCCATCATGATTGTAATAAGCAATACAGATTGTTATCTGGATTCAGTAGTACGCTATTAGATCTGGATCTACACTGGTCACAAATCCTATAAACCCCGTTTCTCCAGTCATAGCCACATATATCGACTGCTTCGACAACTGCATTAATTACCTTATTCAATAACCATGTGTACTTATGCTATATCATATACAGTCGAATACCTGTACACCGAACAGAGAGACACTCAGGTAAGTTGTGTTTAATTTTGACATGCTTCGTTGCCTTGTATCTCCGAGGATAATGCATATTCGTGATCGGCGAACGATCACAATTGGACGAACTTTGTATGGTTGGAGTCTCTAATGTATATGATCATGGTGCACGACTTTAGTTTGAGCTGGCGATCAGCTATCGGCCAAATATGACCGATAATCCAGCCGGACGACCTCCGATTCTGTGTGAGATTCTTTCGTACACGCAACTTTCGCTTTGGATGGGGTAATCAAAACGCGAATAACTCAATAAATACTTGAAACAGCGATTTGAAGTGAGTATATTCACACACCTAATACCTTTATCGATTGCCAGAGACATATTTCATACATTTAATCGATGTTTATTGTGTTTGTGCGAGCCGGAAAAAAGAGGGCTCTTTCTATAATAGCGCTATTTATGCTCACCTTGAATTAACGTTATATACTGTACGAGACCAAGTGGGTGGGGTAATGGGATTTTTTTTAATAGGCATTTTTTTGGTGTCATAGGTCCGAGTCTTCCACCTGTGCCCTAGTCTAGTCTTTTATATATGCATAATTGTGTTATATTTGTTATATTGCCCTAGTCTAGTCTTTTATATATGCATAATTGTGTGATATTCGTTATATTGCACCAGTCGAGTCATTTGTATATGCATAATTGTGTGATATTCGTTATATTGCACCAATCTAGTCATTTGTATATGCATACTTGTGTGATATTCGTTATATTGCGCCAATCTAGTCATTTGTATATGCATAATTGTGTGATATTCGTTATATTGCGCCAATCTAGTCATTTGTATATGCATAATTGTGTGATATTCGTTATATTGCGCCAATCTAGTCAGTTGTATATGCATAATTGTGTGATATTCGTTATATTGCGTCAATCTAGTCATTTGTATATGCATAATTGTGTGATATTCGTTATATTGCGCCAATCTAGTCAGTTGTATATGCATAATTGTGTGATATTCGTTATATTGCGCCAATCTAGTCAGTTGTATATGCATAATTGTGTGATATTCGTTACATTGCACCAATCTAGTCATTTGTGTGTATAAAGTGGGTATATAGTTGGTCGGGAGCACACAAAGGGTAATTTAACGATTTGGTTCATCCTTTCCCGAATTCCGAATTGCATGGTTTGGCCCTCTTGTACCGTTTTGGCCCCTCGTACTTGAGAGCTAAATCCTGTTATTCTCCGTTAAGAAGTAATAAGATTAGAGCTAATCATGTTACTTTGAGGCAAGAGCTAAGTGACCCTGGTGTGGCATGGACCTGGCACCAGGTCAGGATATTCTAATTTCAGGGCTGAATATATAGTTCATGTAAATATTGAGCTCTGATTTTGGGAATGTCCCTAATTTTTTACAGGTTAAATGCGGGATCGTCCATCCCGTTGGCCCGGCCTTAAATGACCTTAGCTGTTGATAGGCCGTTTCAAAACACCAATAATCAATCGATCCCCTTTAAAAAGTAATCGTATTACTTGTGCGGTTGGAGCTAAGTGAATCTGGTGTGGCATGGACCTGGCACCAGGTCAGGATATTCTAGTTTGTAGATACATGTATATTGTTGTGTAGTGTAAATAACTAAATATTGAGCTCTGATTTTGGGAATTTTCCCTATTATTGAAAGGTTGATATGTGATAGTCCAACCCGTTGGTCTGGCCTTTTATGATCTCAGCTGTTGATAGGCTTTTAAACATAAATATTCAATCAATCCTCATCGGAATGCCAACTTGCATGGTTTGGCCCTCCTGTACATTTTGGCTCCTGGTATTTGAGAGCTAAATCCTGTTAATTAGAGGTAGTCTTATTATTTTTTAGGTAGGAGCTGAGTGACGGGTGTGGCATGGACCTGCCACCAGGTCAGGATATTCTAATTTCAGTGCTGAATATATATTTTCTGTTGATATTGAGCTCTGATATGGGGAATTTCCCTTATTATGGACATGGTGAATATGGGAAAGTCCAACCTGTTGGCCCGGCCTTAAATAGTCATAGCTGTTGATAGGCCGTTAAACACCAATGCTCAATCATCTGTTTCTTGTTTATCTGTTCAAGTATATATCTTGCCAATTCGATTCAAATATATAGTTGAAATACATTTTAGATCCAGTCTTTTTTCTTGACTCCTTTACACTATAGGAATTCTGGGAGGTGTTCATAAGCAAAACACCTAGGTGTTTACAATCAAAACATGTGACAGGTGTCACGTGTTTTAAAAGTGTAACGGACATGGTGTTTTGCTATTGAACATGTACGTGTTTTAGTTTTAAACATGGTACGTGTTCCATTGCTAAACACCTGGGTGCTTAGAAAGAAAACATGTGACGGGCATTTAGAAAATAAACACGTTGGGTGTTTAAGTTTCAAACACGATACGTGTTTAAGTTTCAAACACGATACGTGTTTACATTGATGTTTAGAATCAAAACACGTGACAGGTGTTTCGAAATTAAACATGGTGGGTGTTTAAGTTATGAACACGGTACGTGTTCCATAGGCATTTAGGATCAAAACACGTGACGGGTGTTTAGAAATTTAACATGGTGGGTGTTTAAGTTATGAACATGATACATGTTCTATAGCAAAACATGCGACACGTGTCGGTGTTTACAAAGTGTAACAGGAAGGTGTTTTCTTACGTGTTTAATTTCTAAACAATATTTTTTACAGTGTATCTCCGATGATAATGTATATTCATGATCGCAAAGCACCCACGCGTGTCTGGAAGTAGTTATATACACATTTCACAGTGGTACCTCTCTAAACCGGACACCCTGGGGGCATGTCCGTTTAGGGAGGTCCCACTGTACATATTAATGACGGTTCAGAGACGGGGAGACATCACGCTATATAGTTCATATGCTTCGCAGATGTGCCGATAAACAAGTTGTTTTGACACTGCGCTAATTCAAATATTCACCGATTCGTATCGAATATTTCATCATTTGTTGATGAGACAGGAGAAATGGGGCTTATGTCTGTTGTGGCAGTTATATTTGTCGACACAATTCCGCAAATACTCCCGTATCGTCCAAGGGATGTGGGGTTAAGTATCTGCAACTGTGGCCAGTCTAGACCCCGATTTTCTAGCGCAATCCTACAACCTGTGCACAGTTGCTCAAAACCTCTGTTAGCTTAACAGACTGTTAAATCCTTAGCAATGCTAAGGATTTAACAGTCTGTTAAGTTAACAGAAGCTTTGAGCAACCGGGCCCAGATAATGATCTTTATTACAAGACCGACAATTTCAACCAATGAAATGTCCAATATCAGGTCACATGATTGTGGACATAAATAATAGTCACCTGAATATCTGTCTCGGATTCGTCTCGTTGCCGAGTCCGAGAATGATATTCGAAATGTGATATTCACCTCCAGGTGAATATCACATTTCGAATAACAATCTCGGAGTCTTCTCGCGCAACGAGATGAGTCCGAGACTGATATTCAGGTGTAGCAGCATATGCAATCACGCAATCAAAGCATGAGGCAATCCGTACATTGTTGTATCAAATATGTTCTCATTGCTGTAATATGGGTCATACAATACAATAATTATTGTCTTTTGAGTCGATGTACACGAGATTTACGCACCTTCGAAAAGTTATATTCACCTCGGCTTTCGGCCTCGGTGAGTACGACTTTCCTCAGGTCCGTAAATCTCGTGTACACTTGGACAGTAATTGTATAATATATTTGCTAGAACATGATTCGTGATTGATTGAGTGAAAGGCGAACAGTGTAGTTCTGCACTGGTCGCAATTGCCATAATCTTCATGTCTCCAATCGCATCCCCATTTAACAAAACTTGCATCGAGCCATCCAAAACAGATGATGTTCCAAAAAAAAACGCGATGATACAATCGGCAGTTTTCCCCGAGTTCAAACATCAGGAATATGCAATAACAATATCACTATCTCGGATCGTTCTCATTGATATCTTTTATTACCCGGCACAGTAAATGGGAAATTGCTGGGAAAAACAGTTGCGGCTGTGACTGGAGAAACGGGGCTTATGTGATTTGTGACCAGTCTACTGATCACGTACCCTACCATAGCCTGATAACGATATGTATTGCTTGTTCGAATTGTGTCGGGTGTTTCATTGATGGAATAGCGAACAGAGGGATTTGTGACCAGTCTAGCTCCTGATCAAATAGCACACTCCAGTAGCCAGGTAACAATGGGTATTGCTTGTTAGAAGCATGACGGGTGTTTCATTGATGGAATAGCGAACAGCGCAGGTCTGTTAAGAAGTTGTGCCGTCATTGTGAGACCTTTCTAGTAGATTTTCCAAAAGTGTTCAATAAAATGGTTGTACTTTGCCATAAGTTCTGATGCGTTTTATTCTGGTTCTGATTATACACGAGTTGTCATGCGAGGGGACAATGGCGGATTGTGCTCTAAAACAATTGGTCGTTAGTCGATCTGCGCCACCCAGGTCGACACCAGTCACGTGATCCCTATAGTACCGCGATGTGATCACACCACCGCCACCGTTAATCTTACCAACGTTTCTAAGCATTATTGGCAATATCAACTCGCAATCAAGCAGTTTTATTGGCTGCGCCTGAGCTGTAGCACAGCTCAGGCTCAGCCAATCAAGCTGCTTTCTCGCTCAAGCAAATATATTGGCAAATATTGGCAAGACTAGCAGATTCGCATGTGAATCAATCCCGATACGCCACATCAGGGTTACGCCCCCTTTTGCTGGTTACCCATGGTGACGATACAGCGCCGCTGCTCTGATTGGTCGAGTCTAGTTGATGGTTCATTGCCAAACATTGATATTGGTATGTAATTGTCTTTCCTCGGGAATATGAATATTGAGACAATAACTGTAATACACTATATCTCTTAAATGGAATCATATATGGGGCTGTGACTGGAGAAATGGAGGTTATGTGATTTGCCACCACCAGTGTAGCTTCTGATCAAATAACACACTCCAGTAGTGTGATAACATCTATATTGCACACAAAGCATGGCCAGTGTTTCATTATATCAGTGATGGAATGGTGAACAGCGCAGATCCTGATCAGCCTGTGCGAATGCACAGGCTGATCGGGATCAACACTGGTCGCAAAACCTGTAAGGCCAAATTTCTCCAGTTACAGCCACATACATATTTATCTTATGCGAATAATACACGGACGTATTTGGACTTAACGAAGTTATTCGGGATACTGTCATGCGTCTAATACGACTATTCGTAAATTCACTACATTAAAAGCGACTTGGCCGTCACGACTGTGAGTAGCGGGCCGTTGTGGCTATGACTGGAGAAATGGGGCTTATGGTTTTGCGACCAGTCTAGATCCAAATCACCCTGATCAACCGCACAGTCTGATGAGGATCTGCACTGTACGCTAATCCATCAATAATACATCCGTCATGCTTCTAATAAGCAATGTAGATCGCTAGCAGACTACAGGAGCCTGCTATTTGATCGGGAGCTACACTGGTCAACAATCTCATAAGCCCCCCTTTTCCAGACACAGCCACAAATAATAAGCATTTGATACATACACCCTAGCCATCGTGGCTGGTCCACACATACGATAAGTTATTACTTCGGAAACCCGCCACCACCGCAGAGCCAATCACTTTTAGTATAACAGATATATAGCTGTGACATGAGAAAATGGGCCTTATGGTATTTGTGGCCAGTCAGGTTCCTGGCCTGCTAGCCCACTCTAGAAGTCTGATAACGACATATGAGACACGCCGTGTGATTTTCTACCTAAGAGCATGTGCGTTTTTTTTATGAAATATATTTACAGAAACTGTGATATTTTCTGAAAATGATGTCGAATGGTGACGACATTTTCATAGCAAATGCGGAATAGCATTATTCCGCATTTGCTGTGAACATTTCGTCAAATTTCGACTTCATTTAAGAAGAATATCGTTTTTAATTTGCTAAAGATTGTCATGAGATATGGCACATGTTCTTCGGTATAAAATTCAATGGCGTGTCTCATATGTAATGTGCTTCATTGCCTGAATAGCTAACAGTGCAGATTGCGCAGATTGCGCTGATTGTGCGGATTGCGCTGATTGCGCTTATTGTGCAGATTGCGCTGATTGTGTATATTGCGCTGATTGTGCAGATTGCGCTGATTGTGCAGATTGCGCAGATTGAGCTGATTGTGCAGATTGCGCTGATTGTGCAGATTGCGCAGATTGAGCTGATTGTGCAGATTGCGCTGATTGAGCTGATTGTGCAGATTGCGCTGATTGTGCAGATTGCGCTGATTGTGCAGATTGCGCAGATTGAGCTGATTGTGCAGATTGCGCTGATTGAGCTGATTGTGCAGATTGCGCTGATTGTGCAGATTGCGCTGATTGAGCTGATTGTGCAGATTGCGCTGATTGTGCAGATTGCGCTGATTGCGCTGATTGTACAGATTGCGCTGACTGTGCTGATTGTAAACTATAAATCTCGTGTCGCCAGTCAAAGACACAGTTTCTGTTCTGTTCTGTTCTGTTCTGTTCAGTTATACTTTCCACGTTGTATTCAGGACCGTCACTGCGTTTTTGTCTCAGGTTGATAACGTATACATCGCTAAAATGTGGCTGTGATTGGAGAAATGGGCCTCATGGCATTTGTGACCAGCGTAGCTGCCGATCAAATACTCCGGTATCCCCATAATGATATATAGTGTTTGTTAGAAGCATGACGGGTGTTTCATTGATGGAATGGCGAACAGTGCAGATCCTGATCAGAATATGCGGTTGCACAGGCTGATCTGGATCTACACTGGTCACGACACAAATAAGCCCCATTTCTCCAGTCACAGCCACACATGTTTCGAAGACTAAATTCCGACAATACACTGGCACCGCATGACCCGACTATCTGTGCTATTACTGATACCAACTTCAAACGACGACCGCGGGATCTGATGTTATCAGTTGATTTTTGCTGCAATTGGCTCGGAACCTTCAGCATTGTTATATACCATCGTCTCTGTTATACAACGTTAATCGCTACAACTTTAGCCTGTGCCACTTTCAATTTCATCTCATTCTACAAGATAACATACAGTATGTTTAATTTCCACATCGTGTTGAATTGCAGTACAGTGTAACCTCTCTAAACCACACACCCTGGGAGGTTCACAGGGTGTCCGCTTTAGAGCTGTTGCACTGTAAGACAGGCAGATGACTTCTGCAATACACGCGTGTGTTCTTTGCGATCAGGAACAGACGTTATCTCAAGAGGTAAATGGCAATGAACCCGATCAAATTTAACAGAACGAACTTGTCTCTGTGTCCGGTTTAGAGAGGTTCCACTGTATATGAATTCATTTGTTTTTAAATGTTGTCTTATTTATCATTTCGTTCGTCGATTTCGTGTGCATCAACTTGTGTGAATGCATCATTAGTTGGTGCAATGCAGAATTCGTTCCTTCGAATTAACAATTCGTTCCCACGAATTAACAATTCGTTCCCACATATTAACAATTTAACAATTCGTTCCCACGAAATAACAATTCGTTCCTACGGGAACGAATTGTTAATTCGTGGGAACGAATTGTTATATCGTGGGAACGAATTGTTTAATTCGAGTGAACGAATTGTTATTGAGGAACGAATGTCATTTTCATGGGGAAGAATGGTTAATTCGAGGGAAGAGTTGTCAAATTGAGGGAACGAATTGTCATGTGAACATGATGTGAACGAATTAATTAAACAAAATCTATTTTGAAAATATATGAATTAATTTGTTTTTCAATGTTGTATTTTTTATCATTTCGTTCGTCGATTTCTCGTGCATCAACTTGTTCGAATGAAACATTAGTTGGTGCAATGCATAATGCAATACGGTTCGTCTAATAAATTACGTGTTTCTTATATTGCAATCTACGGAGCCCCGCAAGGGACGTAGAATTCTTTTTTATTAATTCGTTCCCACGAAATAACAATTCGTTCCCTCAATTTAGCTATTCGTTCCCACGAATAAATAATTAGTTCCCACTAAATAACAAATCGTTCTCACGAATTAACAATTCGTTCTCACGATATAACAATTCGTTCCTTCAAATTAACATTGTTATATCGTGGGACCGAATTATTAATTCGAGGGAACCAATTGTCATTTCGTGGGAACGAATTGTTAATTCGAGGGAATGAATTGTTATATCGAGGGAACGAATTGTTAATTCGAGGGAACGAATTGTTATATTGAGGGAACGAATTGTTATTTCGTGGGAACGAATTAATAACAAAAATCCATGTCCCCTGCGGGGCTCCGTGCAATTAATCTACTGTTGGTGCATCTTCCGGGGTACAATTTCCCATCCCTTGCCAATTCCCGGTGTATTTTACTCATTTTAATTCTAAAAGTCAATGGTTAAAACAGAACTATTTATGTTATAACTATTACTGGCAATTAAAGGTACAGAAGTCAGATGGTAGTTACTTAATATAAATGTCTGTAGCGAATGTGGCATTTTGTGAGACATATGAAACTTCACTGATTGAATGGCGATCAGTGCAGGCTCTGAGAACGGACACAGTCAGATTGGGAGATACAATGGGTCAAACACCACACACTATGTATGTTTTGGTTGCCTTCAGTTAAGGTAGTTAATCCTACTACAACCACACACTACTTGTATGTATTGGTTGCCTTCAGTTGGTAGTTATCCTCCATACAGATACCAACTCACACTTACCTGTATGTATGGTTGCCTTCAGTTTAAGGTTGTAACTCCTACACATACACACACACTACTTGTAATGTATTGGTTGCCTTCCAAGGTAGTACTCCGTTACACCATACAACACACACTACTGTATGATTGGTTGCCTTCGCTTCAAGTAGTACTTCAATTACTCCATACACACACACTCCTGTAGTATTGGTTGCCTTCAGTTAAGGTAGTACTCATACAGGATACACACAAACTACTGTATTGTTATTATGAATTTTCCTTCTATTCTGGTTGTTACCTTCAGTTTGGTTGTAATCCCATACACATTACACAACCAACAACTACTGTATGTAATTGGTTGCCTTCGTTCAGGTAGTACTCCATCACATACACACACACTAAATGTATTGGTTAACTTGGTTCTGCCTTCAGTTCAGGTAGGGTTAATTTCCATACCTCATACAAACACCTACTGTATGTATTGGTTGCCTTTCCGTTCAGGTAGTACTCCATACAGAACACCACACACTACCTGTAATTTGTATTGGTTCTGCCATTCAGTTAAAGGTTGTACCTTCCATATTACACCATACACACACATACTGTATTGGTTATTGGATGCCTTCCAGTTCAGGTATTTGGTTACTTCCATTACAGATACACACAAACATACTGTATGTATTGGTTGACTCAGTCAGGTGAGTACCTTCCATTAACCTTACAACTCACAAACAACTGTATGTATTGGTTGACTGTTAAGGTGTACTCCATACAGATAAACACACACGACTGGTATGTATTGGTTGACTTCAGTTCAGGTAGGTTACTCCATACAAGATACACACACACTAATTGATGTAATTGGTTGCCTTCAGTTCGGTAAGTTACCATCCTAATTACACATACAAACACACCACTTACTGTTATGTATTGGTTGCCTTCCGTTCAGGTAGTACTCCATTACTGATACACAACACACTACTGTTTGTATTGGTTGCCTTCAGTTTCAGTTTATTACTCCGATTACCAGATCACACACACACTACTGTATGTATTGGTTGCCTTCAGTTCAGGTATTACTCCATTCAGATACACAACACACTACTGTATTGTTTATTGGGTGCCTTAGTTCCGGTTAGGTACTTCCATACAATACACACACCTTACTGTTTGTATTGGTTGCCTTAGTTAAGGTTGTACTCCATACAATACCACACAACTATGTTATTGTTATTTGGTTGACCTTCAGGTCTAGGTTGTTCCATTCATAACCATTAACTCCACACACTACTGTATGTATTGGGTTGCCTTAAGTTCAGGTAGTACTCCATACACATCACACCTCTTCCTTACTTGGTTTGGTATTGGTTGCCTTCTGTTATGTTAGGTTACTCCATAAACATACACCACCACACTAATGTATATTGGTTGCCTTCGATTCAGGTTGTAGTACTCAATTACACGATTAAACACAACAAACACTACTGTTTATATTGGTTGCCCTTCAGTTCAGGTGTTACTCCATACCACATTACACACACACTTCTGAAGTATTGGTTGCCTTTCCGTTCAAGGTTGTTCTCCCATACCACACACACACACAACTCCTGTATATTAGTATTGGTTTCCTTTCAGTTCAGGGTAGTTACTCCCCCCCCCCCCCCCCCCATACACATACACACACACCTTACTGTATTTATTGTTTGTTGCCTTCAGTTCAGTAGTACTCCTTACACATACCATTCGGACACCACTAATGTATGTATTGGTTGCCTTTCAGTTCAGGTAGACTCCATAAACAGACACACACATACTGTATGTATTGGTTGCCCCTTCAGTTCAGGTTGTACTCCATACAATTACACACCACACTAATTGGTTGTTATTGGTTTGCATTCAGTTAATTGTAGTAACTCCATTACACACAAACACACCACTACTGTATGTATTGGTTGCCTTCAGTTCAGGTGTTACCTTCCATACCTACAATACATACACATACTGTATGTATTGGTTGCCTTCAGTTAAGGTAGTTCTCCATTACCAGATTACACACACACTTACTGTATGTAATTGGTTGCCTTTCCGTTAAGGTTGTACTCCAAACACATACCACACCACTACTGTATGTATTGGTTGCCTTCGTTTCAGGTAGATTGAGGTGTACATGGTCAACACCACCACACTACTGTTAATGTATTGGTTGATTCAGTTAGGTAGTACTTCATATCATACACACTACTGTATGTATTGGTGCCTTCAGTTCAGGTAGTATCCATACAGTTTAACTCACACACATATGTATGTATTGGTTGCCTTCAGTTCAGGTGGAGTATCCATACACATAACCAACACACAATACTGTATGTATTGGTTGCCTTCAGTTTCAGTACTCCATAAATAAACAACAACCTATGTATGATTGGTTGCTCCGCTTAGTAGCCTTACATACTACACACACATACTGTATGTTATTGGTTGCCTTCAGTTTCAGGTAGTACTCCATACACATACACCCAAACTACTGTATGTATTGGTTGCCTTCAGTTCAGTAGTACTCCATAAGATACACACACACTACTGTATGTATTGGTGGCTTACGTTAGTAGGTATTGCCTACACATACACCACCACCACTACTGTAGGTTATTGGTTGTTCGTTAGGTAGTTATTCCTACACTACACACTACTGTATGTATTGGTTTGCCTTCAGTTCAGGTAGTTCTCCATATCCATACAGTACTACACACTACTGTATTTGTATTGGTTGCCTTCAGTTCGGTAGTATCCAAAACATAACAAACAACATACTGTATGTATTGGTTGTTCAGTCAGGTAGTACTTCATAGATACACACAATACTGTATGTATTGGTTGCTTCAGTTCAGGTAGTACTATACACATACCACACACATACTGTATGTATTGGTTTTGCTTCAGTTCAGGTAGTACTCATACAGATACACACTACTATGGTATTGGTTTTGGTTGCTCAGTTTCAGGTAGTACTCATTACAGATACAACTACTGTATTTATTGGTTGCCTTCAGTCAGGTAGTACTCCATAACATACACAAACACTACTGTATGTATTGGTTGCCTTCGTTTTACTGGTAGTACCTTCTCGTACAGATACACACACACAAATGTATGTATTGGTTGCCTTCCGTTCAGGTAGTACTCCATACACATACACACACACTACTGTATGTATTGGTTGACTTCAGTTCAGGTAGTACTCCATACAGATACACACACACTACTGTATGTATTGGTTGACTTCAGTTCAGGTAGTACTCCATACAGATACACACACACTACTGTATGTATTGGTTGACTTCAGTTCAGGTAGTACTCCATACAGATACACACACACTACTGTATGTATTGGTTGACTTCAGTTCAGGTAGTACTCCATACAGATACACACACACTACTGTATGTATTGGTTGCCTTCAGTTCAGGTAGACTCCATACAGTACACACACACTACTGTATGTATTGGTTGCCTTCAGTTCAGGTAGTACTCCATACACATACACACACACTACTGTATGTATTGGTTGCCTTCAGTTCAGGTAGTACTCCATACAGATACACACACACTACTGTATGTATTGGTTGCCTTCAGTTCAGGTAGTACTCCATACACATACACACACACTACTGTATGTATTGGTTGCCTTCAGTTCAGGTAGTACTCCATACAGATACACACACACTACTGTATGTATTGGTTGCCTTCAGTTCAGGTAGTACTCCATACAGATACACACACACTACTGTATGTATTGGTTGCCTTCCGTTCAGGTAGTACTCCATACACATACACACACACTACTGTATGTATTGGTTGCCTTCCGTTCAGGTAGTACTCCATACAGATACACACACACTACTGTATGTATGGTTGCCTTCATTCAGGTAGTACTCCATACAGATACACACACTACTGTATGTATTGGTTGCCTTCAGTTCAGGTAGTACTCCATACAGATACACACACACTACTGTATGTATTGGTTGCCTTCAGTTCAGGTAGTACTCCATACACATACACACACACTACTGTATGTATTGGTTGCCTTCGTTCAGGTAGTACTCCATACACATACACACACACTACTGTATGTATTGGTTGCCTTCAGTTCAGGTAGTACTCCATACAGATACACACACACTACTGTATGTATTGGTTGCCTTCAGTTCAGGTAGTACTCCATACAGATACACACACACTACTGTATGTTATTGGTTGCCTTCAGTTCAGGTAGTACTCCATACAGATACACACACACTACTGTATGTATTGGTTGCCTTCAGTTCAGGTAGTACTCCATACACATACACACACACTACTGTATGTATTGGTTGCCTTCAGTTCAGGTAGTACTCCATACACATACACACACACTACTGTATGTATTGGTTGCCTTCGTTCAGGTAGTACTCCATACACACACACACACTACTGTATGTATTGGTTGCCTTCAGTTCAGGTAGTACTCCATACACATACACACACACTACTGTATGTATTGGTTGCCTTCCGTTCAGGTAGTACTCCATACAGATACACACACACTACTGTATGTATTGGTTGCCTTCAGTTCAGGTAGTACTCCATACACATACACACACACTACTGTATGTATTGGTTGCCTTCAGTTCAGGTAGTACTCCATACAGATACACACACTACTGTATGTATGTCCATTGTTCGGTATACTCCATACAGAACACACACTACTGTAGTATTGGTTGCCTTCGTTCAGGTAGTACTCCATACACATACACACACACTACTGTATGCCTTCATTCAGGTGCCTACAGTTCTGTATGATTGGTTCCTTCCGTTCAGGTAGTACTCCACACATACACACACACTACTGTATGTATTGCCTTCCGTTCAGTATATCCATACAATACACACACACTACTGTAGTATTGGTTGCCTTCAGTTCAGGTAGTACTCCATACACATACACACACACTACTGTATGTATTGGTTGCCTTCAGTTCAGGTAGTACTCCATACACATACACACACACTACTGTATGTATGGTTGCCTTCAGTTCAGGTAGTACTCCCATACACATACACACACACTACTGAGTATTGGTTGCCTTCAGTTCAGGTAGTACTCCATACACATACACACACTACGTATGTATTGGTTGCCTTCAGTTCAGGTAGTACTCCATACACATACACACACACTACTGTATGTATTGGTTGCCTTCAGTTCAGGTAGTACTCCATACACATACACACACACTACGTATGTATTGGTTGCCTTCAGTTCAGGTAGTACTCCATACACATCACACACACTACTTGTATGTATTGGTTGCTTCAGTTCAGGTAGTACTCCATCAATACACACACACTACTAGTTAGGTTGCCTTCAGTTCAGGTGTACTCCATACACATACACACACACTGTATGTATTGTTGCCTTCAGTTCAGGTAGTACTCCATACACATACACACACTACTGTGTATTGGTTGCCTTCTTCGTTCAGTAGTATTCTACCATACAATACACACACACTACTGTGATTGGTTCCTTCGTTCAGGTAGACTCCATACACATACACACACTACTATGTAGGTTGCCTTGTTCAGGTAGTACTCCATACATACACACACACTACTGATGTATTGGTTGCCTTCAGTCAGGTATACTCCATACACATACACACACACTACTGTATGTATTGTTGCCTTCATTCAGGTAGTACTCCATACACATACACACACAACTACTGTAGTATTGGTTGCCTTCAGTTCAGGTAGTAACTCCATACACATACACACACTACTGTATGTATTGGTTGCCTTTCCGTTCAGGTAGTACCCTAACACATACACACACTACTGTATATTGGTTGCCTTCTTCAGGTAGTACTCCATACAGATACACACACACTACTGTATGTATGGTTGCCTTCAGTTCAGGTAGACCCTACACATACACACTACTGTATGTTTGGTGCCTATTCGGTAGTACTCCTACACATACACACCACCTACTATGTATTGGTTGCCTTCTTCAGGTAGAGTACTCATTCACAGTACACACACACTATGTATGTATTGGTGCCTTCAGTTCAGGTAGTACTACCATACACATACACACACACACTGTAGTATTGGTTTGCCTTCAGTTCAGGTAGTACTCCATACACATACACACTACTGTATGTATTGGTTGCCTTCAGTTCAGGTAGTACTCCACACATACACACACCACTACCGTATTGGTTGCCTTCAGATTCAGGTAGTATCCACACATACACACACACTACTGTATGTATTGGTTGCCTTCGTTCAGGTAGTATCATACACATACACACACACTACTGTATGTATTGGTTGCCTTCAGTTCAGGTAGTACTCCATACACATACACACACTACTGTATGTATTGGTTGCCTTCCGTTCAGGTAGTACTCCATCACATACACACACACTACTGTATGTATTGGTTGCCTTCAGTTCAGGTAGTACTCCCATACACATACACACACACTACTGTATGTATTGGTTGCCTTCAGTTCAGGTAGTACTCCATACACATATCACACACACTACTGTATGTATTGGTTGCCTTCAGTTCAGGTAGTACTCCATACACATACACACACACACTGTATGTATTGGTTGCCTTCCGTTCAGGTAGTACTCCATACACTACACACACACACTGTATTGGTTGCCTCATTGGTTGCCTTCATTCAGGTAGTACTCCATACACATACACTACACACTACTGTATGTATTGGTTGCCTTCAGTTCAGGTAGTACTCCATACAGATACACACACACTACTGTATGTATTGGTTGCCTTCGTTCAGGTAGTACTCCATACAGATACACACACATACTGTAGTATTGGTTGCCTTCATTCAGGTAGTTCCATACAATACACACACACTACTGTAGTAGTTCAGGTAGTACCACAGATACACACCACTACTGTATGTATTGGTTGCCTTCAGTTCAGGTAGTACTCCATACAGATCACACACACAAATGTATGTATTGGTTGCCTTCCGTTCAGGTAGTACTCCATACACATACACACACACTACTGTATGTATTGGTTGACTTCAGTTCAGGTAGTACTCATACATACACACACACTACTGTAATGTATTGGTTGCCCTTCAGTTCAGGGTAGTACTCCATACAGATACACACACACTACTGTATGTATTGGTTGACTTCAGTTCAGGTAGTACTCCATACAGATACACACACACTACTGATGTTTTATTGGTTTGACTTCAGTTCAGGTAGTACTCCATACAGATACACACACACTACTGTATGTATTGTTGACTTGCAGTTCAGGTAGTACTCCATACAGATACACACACACTACTGTATGTATTGGTTGCCTTCAGTTCAGGTAGTACTCCATACACATACACACACACTACTATGTATTGTGACCTTCCGTTTCAAGGTAGTTCTTCCATAACACTACACACAACACTACGGTATGTATTGGTTGCCTTCGTCAGGTATACTTCCATACATACACACACACTAACTGTTATGTATGGTTGCCTTCTAGTCAGGTAGTACTCCATACTGCATACACACAACACTCACTGTATGTTAGGTGGTTGCAACTTCAGTTTACAGGTTAGTACTCCATACAGATACACACACACTACTGTATGTATTGGGTTGCCTTCAGTTCAGGTAGTACTCCATACAGATACACACACACTATGTATGTATTGGTTGCCATTTCAGTTCTAGGTAGTACTCCATACACCATACACACACACACTACTGTATGTTATTGTTGCCTTCAGTTCAGGTAGTACTCCATAACAGATACACACACACTACTGTATTGTATTGGTTGCCTTCCGTCAGTAGTTATTCTCCATACACATACACACACACTACTGTATGTATATTTGGTTGCCCTTCAGTCAGGTTTGTAGTCCACATACAGATTACCAAACACCTCACTTCTTATTGGTATTGGTTGCCCCCCTTCAGTTAGGTTGTACTCCTTTACACATACACCCACCCACTCTGTATGTATTGGTTGCCTTCAGTTCTTGGTAGATACTCATACACATCACACACACTGTAATGTATTGGTTGCC
Organism: Conchocele bisecta; assembly: GCA_029237695.1. NCBI lineage: Eukaryota > Metazoa > Mollusca > Bivalvia > Lucinida > Thyasiridae > Conchocele > Conchocele bisecta. The sequence continues at coordinate 29,146 of JAQRGA010000137.1, forward strand.
TTCCATTCAGGTTGTACCTCCATACAGATACACAAAACACTTCTGTGTATTGGTTGCCTTCAGTTCAGGTAGTACTCCCATACAGATACACACACACTACTGTATGTATTGTGCCTTCAGTTCAGGTAGTACTCCATACACATACACACACACTACTGTATGTATTTGGTTTGCCTTAAGTTCAGGAGTACTCCTTCAATCACCACACTTCTACTGTTTGTATTGGTTGCCTTCCGTTAGGTAGTACTCCATACACATACACACACACTACTGTTATGTATTGGTTGCCTTCAGTTCAAGGTAGTTACCTTCCATACACCAATAAACACCAACACTACTGTATGTATTGGTTGCCTTCAGTTCAGGTGTACACATACACATACACACACTACATGTATGTATTGGTTGCTTCAGTTCAGTAGTATACTCATACACATACACACACAAATACTGTATGTATTGGTTGCCTTCAGTTCAAGGTAGTACCTCCAATACAGATACACACTCACTACTGTATTGTTATTGGTTGCCGTTCTTGTTCAGGTTAGTACTACATACAGAAGACAACACACTAATACTAATGTATTGGTTGCCTTCAGTTCAGGTATACTCCATACACATACACACACACTACTGTATGTATTGGTTGCCTTCAGTTCAGGTAGTACTCCATACACATACACACACACTACTGTATGTATTGGTTTGCCTTCAGTTCAGTAGTTACTCCCTACTCATACCTCACCACACTACTGTTTGTATTGGTTGCCTTCAGTTTCAGGTAGTACTCATACACACACAATACTACGTATGTATTGGTGATTGCCTCAGTTTCAGGTAGTACTCTCCATACACATACACACACACTACTGTATGTATTGGTTGCCTTGGGTTCGCACAGTTCAGGTAGTATCATTAAATAATACATACACCTTCACAGGATACTATATACACACACTACTGTATGTATTGGTTGCCTCCGTTCGGTTGTAACCTCCCATACACATTAAAACAAACACGCTACTGTGTATTGGTTGGCTCCTCAGTATACAGGTAGTTATTCATAGTTACATCACACAATACTGTATGTATTGGTTGCCTTCAGTTCAGGTAGTTTACTCCTATACACATACACACACACTTACTGTATGTATTGGTTGCCTTCAGTTCAGTAGTACTCCATAACACATACACACACACTACTGTATATATTGGTTGCCTTCAGTTCAGGTAGTACTCAAACACATACACACACACTACTGTATGTATTGGTTGCCCGTCAGTTCAGTAGTACTACCAATACACATACACACACACTACTGTATATTGGTTGCCTTCAGTTCAGGTAGTACTACCATACACATACACACACACACTACTGTATGTTAAATTGGTTGCCTTCGTTCAGGTAGTACTCCATACACATACACACACACACTGTATGTATTGGTTGCCTTCAGTTCAGGTAGTACTCCATACACAAGACACACACACTACTGTATGTATTGGTTGCCTTCAGTTTCAGGTAGTACTCCATACACATACACACACACTACTGTAAGTATTTGTTTGACCCCCTTCAGTTCAGTAGTACTCCATACACATACACACACACTACTGTATGTATTGGTTGCCTTCAGTTTTCAGGTAGTACTCCATAACACATACACAACCACTACTGTTGTATTGGTTTGACCTTCCGTTCGGTTGTACCTCATACATACACACAAATACTGTATGTATTGGTTGCCCTTCAGTTCAGGTAGTATCCCATACAGATACACACACAACTACTGTACGTATTGGTTGACATTCAGTTCAGGTAGTACTCCATACACATACACACACACTACTGTATGTATTGGTTGACTTCAGTTCAGGTAGTACTCCATACAGATACACACACACTACTGTATTTATTTTTTGGTTGGCCTTCAGTTCAGGTAGTCTCCATACACATACACACACACTTAGTTGTTATACCACAGACCAGCTACTACAGTATGTATTGGTTTGCCTTCCGTTCAGGTGATATACTCACACACACAAACACACGCTCTGTATGTATTGGTTGCCTTCAGTTCAGGTAGTACTCCATACAGATACACACACACTTAAAAAAAACCTGTATGTATTTGGTTGCCTTCAGTTCAGGTAGTACTCCATACACAGCACACACACACTACTGTATGTATGGTTGTTTTTACTTCAGTTCAGGTAGTACTCCATACAGATACACACACACTACTGTATGTTAATTGGTTGACTTCAGTTCAGGTAGTACTCCATACAGATACACACACACTACTGTAATATTGGTTGCCTTCAGGTTCAGGTAGTACTCCATACACATACACACACACTACTGTATGTATTGGTTGCCTTCAGTTCAGTACGTACTCATACCACATAACCACACACCTACTGTTTACACACACAATACTGTATGTATTGGTTGCCTTCGTTCAGGTAGTACTCCAAACCACATACACACACGCTAAGTATGTATTGGTTGGCCTTCAGTTCAGGTAGTACTCCATACGATACACACACACTACTGTATGTATTGGTTGCCTTCAGTTTCAGGTAGTACTCCATACACATACACACACTACTGTATTGTGTATTTGGTTGACTCAGTTCAGGTAGTACTCCATACACATACACACACACTACTGTATGTATTGGTTGCCTTCAGTTCAGGTAGTACTCCATATACATTACACACACACTACTGTCCTATATGTATTGGTTGCCTTCAGTTCAGGTAGTACTCCATACACATACACACACACTACTGTATGTATTGGTTTGACTCATCAGGTTCAGGTAGTACTCCATTACAGGATACTTACACTTCCACTAGTATGTATTGGTTGCCTCCTTCAGGTAGTACTCCCATACACATACACACACACTACAGTATGTATTGGTTGCCGTTCAAGTTCAGGTAGTACCCATACACATACACACACGAGCTACTGTATGTATTGGTTCCTTCCGTTCAGGTAGTACTCCATACATACACACACACTACTGTATGTAGGGTTGCCTTCCGTTTCAGGGAGTACCCACACATACACACACACTACTGTATGTATTGGTTGCCTTCTTCAGTATACTCTCACATACACACACACGACTGTATGTATTGGTTTTGCCTTCATTCAGGTAGTACTCCATACACATACACACACATACTGTAGTATTGGTTGCCTTCAGTTCAGGTAGTACTATCGCAGTACACCCATACACATACACACACACTGTTACTGAGTATCTTAGCGGTTGCCTTCATTCAGGTAGTACTCATACACATACACATACACACACACTACTGTATATTGGTTTGCCTACAGTCATGTAGTACCTTACATCCACAATACACACACACTACTGTAGTATTGGTTGCCTTCGTTCAGGATACTCCATACACATACACACACATACTGTATGTATTGGTTGCCCTTCAGTTCAGGTAGTACTCCATACACATACACACACACTAGACTGTATATGGTTGCCTGTTCAGTTCAGGTAGTACTCCATACAGATACACACACACTACGTATGTATTTGGTTGCCTTCATTCAGGTAGTACTTCCATACGATCACACACACTATATGTATTGGTTCCTTCATTCAGGTATACTCATACATACACACACACTACTGTATGTATTGGTTGCCTTCAGTTTCAGTAGTACGTCCATACAGACACACACACACTACTGTATGTATTGGTGCCTTCGGCGTTCAGGTAGTACTCCATACACATACACACACACTACTGATGTATTAGTTTGCCTTCGTCAGGTAGAAACTCATGCTACACACACACGACTGTAGTATTGGTTGCCTTCCGTTCAGGTAGTACTCCATACACATACACACACACTACGTATGTATTGGTTGCCTTCATTCAGGTAGTACTCCATACACACACACACACCTACTGTATGTTATTGGTTGCCTTCAGTTCAGTAGTACTCCATACACATACACACACACCTATGTATAATGGTTTGCCTCGTTCAGGTAGTACACCATACACATACACACACACTTGTATGATTGGTTGCCTTCATTCAGGTGTTACTCCATACATCACACACACTACGTATGGATTGGTTGCCTTCAGTTTCAGGTAGTACTCCATACACATACACACAACACTACTGTAATGTATTGGTTCCTTCAGTTCAGGTAGTACTACCCATACCCATACACACACACTACTGTATGTAGGTTGCCTTATTCAGTAGTACTTCCATACACATACACACACACTCTGTATGATTTGGTTCCTTCATCAGGTATACCCTCATACACACACACACACCTACGATGTATATATCGATCAGGTTGTCAGGTTAGTACTCCATACACATACACACACCACTCTATATTGGTTGCCTTCATTCAGGTAGTACTCCATACACATACACACCACACTACGGGTATGTATTGGTTGCCTTCATTCAGGTAGTACTACAGATACACACACACACTGTAGTATTGGTTCCCTTCCGTTCTGGTAGTACTCCATACACACACACCACTACTGTATGTATTGGTTTGCCTTCCGTTCAGGTAGTACTCCATACACATACACACACACTACTGTATGTATTGGTTTGCCTTACAGTTCAGGTACTCTCCATACACACACACACACTAGTAGATTGGTTGCCTTCCCGTCAGGTAGTCTCCATACACATACACACACACTACTGTATATTGGTTGCCTTCAGTTCATATACTCCATACACATACACACACACAACTGTATGTATTGGTTGCCGGCGTTCAGGTAGTACTCATACACCCATACACACAAATACTGTATGTAGGTTGGTTGCCTTACCGATCATGTAGTACTTCATTACCAGATATCACACCACCCACTACTGTATATTTGGTTGCCTTCAGTTCAGGTATACTCCATACAGACACACACACTACTGTAATATTTGGTTGCCTTCAGTTCAGGTAGTACTCCATACACATATACACACACACTACGTAGTTATTGGTTGCCTTCGTTCAGATAGTTCTCCATACAGACACACACTACTGTATGTATTGGTTGCCTTCATTCAGGTAGTACTCCCACACATACACACACACTACTGTATGTATTGGTTGCCTTCAGTTCAGGTAGTACTCCATACACATACACACACACTACTGTATGTTAATTGTTGGCCTCGTCATGTAGTTCTTCGGATACCACATACACACACACACTGTATATTGGTTGCTTCAGTTCAGGTATATACTCAGTACAGGAGTACACACTACTAGTATGTAATTGGTTGACTTCATTCAGGTAGTACTCCATACAGATACACACACACTACTGTATGTATTGGTTTGCCTTCAGTTCAGGTAGTACTCCATACAGATACACACACACTACTGTATGTATTGGTTGCTTCGTTCAGGTATACTCCATACAGATACACACACACTGTAGTAATTTGTTGCCTTCCGTTCAGTAGTACTCATTACAGGATACACACACACACACTACTGTAAGTATTGGTTGCCTTCGTTCAGGTAGTACTCCATACAGAAACCCCCCCACACACACACTGTATGTATTGGTTGCCTTCCGTTCAGGTAGTACTCCATACAGATACACACACACTACTGTATGTATTGGTTGCCTTCGTTCAGTATACTCCTACAGACACACACACTACTGTATATTGGTTGCCTCGTTCAGGTAGTACTCCTACACATACACACACACTACTGTATGTATTGGTTCCTTCCGTTCAGTATATCCTTTACAGATACACACACACTACTGTAGTATTGTTCCTTCCATTCAGGTAGTACTACACACACACATACACGACACACTACTGTAGTATTGGTTGACCTTCAGTTCAGGTAGTACTCCATACAGATACACACAACACTACTGTATGTATTGGTTGCTTCAGTTCAGGTAGTACTCCATAACAGATACACACACCCTACGTATGTATTGGTTGTTACTTCAGTTCAGGAGTACTCCATACAGATACACACACACTACTGTATGTTATTGGTTGCCTCCGTTCAGGTAGTACTTCCATACAGATACACACACACTACGATGTATTGGTTGCCTTCCGTTCATGTACTCCATACAGAGGACACACAACACTACTATGTATTGGTTGCCTTCCGTTCAGGTAGTACTCCATACAGATACCACACACACTACTGTATGTATTGGTTGCCTTCAGTTTCAGGTAGTACTCCCATACAGATACACACAGCACTACTGTAATGTATTGGTTGCCTTCATTCAGGTAGTAACTCCATACACATACACACACACTACTGTATGTTATTGGTGTGCCTCAGTTCAGAGTAGTTACTTCCGTATCCATATACACACACACTACTGTATGTATTGGTTGCCTTCAGTTCAGGTAGTACTCCATACAGATACACACACACTGTATGTATTGGTTGCCTTCGTTCAGGTAGTACTCCATACAGACCACACACTACTGTATGTTATTGGTTGCCTCCGTCAGGTAGTACTCCATACAGATACACACACTACTATGTATTGTTCTTGTGCTCTCAGGTAGGTTGCCTTCACGATACCACACACACCACACGATGTATTGGTTGGTCCTTCGTCGTATATCCATACACACACACACACTATGTATTGGTTGCCTTCAGTTCAGGTAGTACATCCATACACATACACACACACTACTGTATGTATTGTTGCCTTCATTCAGGTAGTACTCCATACATATACACACACTACTGTATTATTGGTTGCCTTCAGTTCAGGTAGTCCCATACAGATACACACACACTACTGTATGTATTGGTTGCCTTCAGTTCAGGTAGTACTCCATACAGATACTCACACACACTGTATTGTATGCTCGTCAGGTAGTTACTCTCCATACAGATACACACACACCTACTGTAGGATTGGTTGCCTTCAGTCAGGAGTACTCCATACAGATACACACACACTACTGTATGTATTGGTTGCCTTCAGTTCAGGTAGTACTCCATACAGATACACACACACTACTGTATGTATTGTTGCCTTCCAGTTCAGGTAGTACACCATACACATACACACACTACGTATGTATTGGTTGCCTTCAGTTCAGGTAGTACTCCATACACATACACACACACACTGTATATTGGTGCCATTTCAGTAGTTTCTCCATATACAGTACACACACACACTGTAGTATTGGTTTCCCTTCCGTTCATATACTCCATACAGAAACACACACTACCTGATGTAATGGGGGGGTTGTCCTTCACAGTAGTACATACAGATACACACACACGTATGTATTGGTTGCCTTCCGTTCAGGTAGTACTCCATAACACATACACACACTACTGTATATTGGTTGCCTCCGTTCAGGTAGTACTCCACACATACACACACGCTAGTAGTTTACTCTGTATGTATTGGTTGCCTTCGTTCGGTAGTACTCTATACAGATATACACACACGCTACTGTATGTATTGGTTGCCTTCAGTTCAGGTAGTACTTCCATAATACACACACCACTAGTATGTATTGGTGCCTTCAGTTCAGGTAGTACTCCATACATACACACACATACTGTATTGGTTGTTATTGGTGACTCAGTTCAGGTTACTCCATACACATCACACACACTACTTGTTTTATGTGCTTCCAGTTCAGGTAGTACCTCTACCACATACACACACACTACTGTATGTATATTGCTTCAGTAGGTTGTACTCATACAGTACACATTTTCTGTATGTATTGGTTGCCTTCATTCAGGTAGTACTCCATCACATACACACACACTACTGTATGTATTGGTTGCTTCCGTTCAGTAGTACTTCGATACAGATACACACACACTACTGTAGTATGTTGCTCGTTCAGTACTCCTCACACTACACACACACTACTGTATTGTTCATGGTTGCCTTTACGTTCTTCAGGTAGTACTCATACACATACATACACACTATGTATAATTTATTTTAAAGTCACTATTTTTTTTTAATTTTCCACCACATGGTCTTTATCAACATAGTGTGAAACTGTAATGACTTTGATAAAGTCCATAATGTCGGTCGAAAATTTAATAAAACTAGGACTGCCGATACAGTTTCACACTATTTTGATAAAGACCACGTGGTCGAAAATTTAATAAAAAGAGTGGCTTTAAAACAATGTGTATTAAATGTGCTTCCCTTCGGAGGTTATTGGAAATTACTATAAGTTATTGTTCACACATTGGAGTTTTAAGGATCTAAATGCGAGGGAGCGCTAGCGACCGCATCATTTAGTTCCTGAAACATACGATATGTGAACAATAACTTACTTATGTTTCAGCCAAGTGTACAATGGAATGTCCCATCCGAGTATTGATTTTCCATTTCCTGTCGAACAGTTAATGATTAAATCTGTCTGGTAATATACAACTTATTGGGGTTAGACGTTGCTTAGAAAGTAAGGCGAACTATATTGACTGTTGTTGTATTTTCTGTGGCGCGTAGTTTTGAATGCACTGTTTTGAACACTTGGTTTTGAAATTAAACTTACTAAAGTATACAAATAAAAGTTAATTGTAAAAGTACAGTTAGGTCGCACGGTGTATATCAATGTATTCAAGTCGCGTAGTAATATTCGCGACAGACGACACTGCCGAACTATAAAAACAAATGGAAGCTTCAATTACAGCGACAGTTCAAACCAATTCATCCATATTAATATTCGCGACAAATTGCACATAAACATATTACTATTGATACAATGCATGCAATATAAACTCCAAATCTTATCTACATACATTTGGGCCGCGCCATACGAAAATCGGGCTTAATGACAACGTCATGAAAAGCGGTAAACGACGTCGGAAAAACGACGTTTCAAATTGTCTAGCGTCGCTGTAAAAGTTCACAGTTTGCCCTCCCATTTACGTTTACTGGTGTCAGTTAACATTAAGTGTGAACAGAAAACGGAAAATGATAACTTACTGAAACTTTAACTAATATGAGACGCGATACCTTGTACCTCGGTACACATATTATGACGTCATGACTTGACGTCCCACGGATAAACTTGGTTGGTGGACCGTACACATTGAACGTGAATACATGTTTGACGTTATGGCCATGGTGTCGTGACAAAATATTATAGCAAGGATACTTGCATGAGTTCCTCGCAGCATCAATGACTTAGACATACTTCAGGCGCTGTACATTGTCGCCTAGCTGTCGTTCTTTGACATGTTATTCACTCTTTTTTCGTCGGTTGTCCTTATGAATTCAAAATGGTGAACGCATAATTTAACTGGCTACATATCAGCGAAGTCTTCGCTTACACTGCACTTTGATTCCTAAATAATCTTAAATATGAACAACCTATTGTATGCCAACGATATTACCATATATTATCTTGGTAAATTGAGACTTTTGAACAATTCTATCCAGTACTTAGCGAATGATATGCCATTTAATGCCACTCATTTTATCATAAATGGAGGTAGACACGCGTATATAATGATATAAATATCCGGGGTTTGTATTAAATTTAAAATATATGCATCAACATATTAATTGGAAATGTGATGGTCATAAACTTGCTTTTGTAGTCGAAAGTGCTTTTTTAGTATCAAATAATCATTAGTTTATCACTTGACTGCATAATAATGTATATCAGGCGATGGTAATGCGATCCTCAAGAAAGACACACTGCGACAATTATAAGGTATCACGCTACCAAATCTGCCCGGTATCGTGTTTTGTCACAAAGTTACTGTTATAAGCGGCCTACTGCCTACTTTAAAATATGTCGTCACATACGAAATGTTGAATGATGTCGCTATTATTCCCCAAAATTATTTCAGACAGCAGCAAACAGCAGGGAAATCGCCTCACTCTGCCTTATTTGAAAAATTATTCATACGAAATTACGTTATTTGGGCCGTAATCCAAAACATGACGTTACATTAGCAACTGCGCAACACGAGCCCATAAACATTATTTTCATACTTTGTCTTGGTCTAATGGGAGAAACTTGGCCAGGCTACGAGATATCCAAATTTGGTTGACATGCGATAAAAGATGACAAATCTATAGGACTTGTCCGGATCAACACCCCTTGTATACGCCGTTGATAACAACGTCGTAATTTCGACGTCATTGATCTAAAACGTCAAGTAATATTTTACCACGCGTTATAATACTACTTCTAAAATGAAACATAATTGGCATACATTGATCATTTGGCGGCATATGGCTTTTAAAAAGGATGTACAATTCAGAATTACGAGAAAACGTAAAAACTGAAATGTTGTCATTAAGCCCGGTTTTCGCACGGCGCGGCTCATTTTATAAAATCACGTTATTGAATACCTCCGCACTTTATGGCATTTTAAATTGTTTGAATATCTTCCAGTGCATGCATATGTCAATATATGCTACATACATGCACATACATAATGCACACTTGCTTCTCTAGATATGGGTTTTTTTCACGATCTCTAGCATAAATGCAACCGCTTTGAGATAATGATCAAGGTGCATGATCACAACAACAACAACGTCGCCCTCTACAAAGTAAGTATTATTTGATATTTTCCTTAATATGCAACGGAATTTGATGAAATATGGTGCAGCAAACGCATCTTCCAGAGCTGCATTTGGTTGTCCATGTAGTTCGGCACAGACTTATGTTGTTTTTGCGAAGAATCGATTTCCGTGTCGGAAATTTGGGTGAAAATACAGAGACCACCAAATGCAGCTTAACTAGACGCGTTTGATGCGCCACATTTCATTAAAATCCGTTACGTAAAAGGACAATATAAAAGAATACGTACTTTGAATCTGATGGATTCTGGAAGTTTCTGTACTTGTTGTTGTTGTTAGTACCACGTGATCATACACCTAGATTATTATTATTAAGTACAAGAAAAAAGACATATATTTAAAAAAAATGAATCACGTGTCTTCTGTATATATATATGTTGCTGTGACTGAAAACAAATGGGGCTTTATGACAAGTGTAGCTACTGATCAAATAGCACATTCATATAGGTAGCCTGATAACGATCTATATTGCTTGTTAGAAGCGTGACGGGTGTTTCATTGATGGAATAGCGAACAGTGCATATCCTGATCAGACTGTGCGGATGCACAGTCTGATCTGGATATACACTGGTCGCAAAACCCATAATCCCCTTGCCTCTAGTTACAGCCGCATATACTAGTAGTGTAGTGCTGTGGTTATAGAGACGGAACATACACGTGATCATCAACGAAAGACGTGTACACACATACATCCAAAAACAATAGAAACGAACATATACTGTACAGTGAACTCGCTGTATACCGAACGTTCATAGATATCCACCAGGTGCTCGGTTTAGTGATATTTCAGTGTATTGCAGAGATATAACATCCAGATAGACCTCCGTGTATGTTTATGCATTGCAGCCATGACCGTCAATTTCTTTTGAGATAAGTGTATTAAATGTATTATTTTATTATTAATAAACTCGTTGACTGTGTTCAGAAAAATCGTTTAATAAATTCCACGTTAAATCGTCAAAATCATACTCAGATCATTAGCCTATTTCACCAACATTGCAAAGTATACTTTTCTAACAAAGTATACTTTGAGGGAGACATTTTCAATTTTAGGAAAATTAAATTTATTAAATTTTTTATTATACTGAATTTATTACATTATCACAGCCAATTTTGGCTGTGATAATGTAATAAATTCAGTATAATAATTCTGCGTAGTTTTAATCATCAAATATATGCAATCGTTAGTTCTGCATGAAATAATGAATTTCGGAAAAATCAATGATTGCTCCCTCAAAGAATACTTTGCTAGGAAAGTATACTTTGCAATGTTGATGAAATAGGCTACAGAGCTCCAGATAAGCTTTGTGTCTAAAGCGTACTATACCCCCTGATTTCAAAAGCATTGCGGTATTTTACTTTTACAAATGGATTATTGATTTTCTTCATTACTAAATAGGGAACAAATGATAAAAAAATATAACAAATTTAAACATTCACTTATTTGAGCTGCAAAAGGCAAACACTGTTAACAGTGTTTGCTTTTTGCAGCTCCCAACTAAGTGAAATTTCAACTTTATGACAGTATTTTTTCGATACTCAATTTGAAAAATCAATGCATATTTTGCACATTGCTTGTGCCGTATTTTGTACTTCCCATTTGTTGATTAAAGGCAATGTGTATTCAAACTAAAATAAGTTGCCGTAAAATACGCCCAATTACAAATCTTATCTGGAGCTGTGAATTACACGTTCATGTATACAATATTTACCAAGTTTGGTGCTTACTACCAAGAAATTAGAAATAATACATTTGTAAATCAATAAACAATCGTACGCATTTGTAGCCACATGGTGTAGTTTTACGAGATACAGCAGATGTCGCATGTTGCGTATCTTGGGGCAGTTTCAACTAAACTTAGTTTACGACTAAAATGTTAGTAAGTGCAAACTTATAGAATAGTCTGTAAATTTCACATGAAACAATGTTTTCTTTTAAAAACGAGTATTGGATTTACATTTTATTGAGCATATGCTGCGTATGCAGCCTATGCTCAATAAATGTAAATCTATGTATTGCAATTTCCAGACGATCCTAAATTTGCAATTACGAACATTTTAGTCGTACGACGTTTAATGAAACGGGCCCCTGAATGTTGCCATGTATATTATGACTTTACAATGTGAATACATTGTTAACCGTGTAGTTCAACTTGACTGATTGACGTCATGTTTGTATCTGTTACTGTATGTAGCTGATACTAGTTGGGCATGCAATGTAGTACGTAAGTTAAGTTATATGTATTTGTTAGGCAGATCTCGGTATACCAGTATCTTGACACCAGTGTGTTGACTTACGTTACATCTATAATTTAGTAGTGCACGTGCATTATGTCACATACAAACAACGTATACATAATATCTATAAATAGCTTACATAACTTGTAAAATCACGAGAAACTTCCCGTTGAACTACATTGTAATACCGACTCAACATCGGAATTGGAAATTGGCGGAGATTGTCGGTTTGACGTCGCGTTGCTAAGCAACGTGACGTCAAACCGACAAATTCCGTCAATTGCTAGCATCAAGGATACCCCGCAAGCAAGTGGTTGTAAGAGAAGCCACGCGTACTCGTGGTTTACAAAGTTCGGTAATCCGTTTACATGACATTAAATGACATATACGAGTTTGTCACTCTACAACACTCTCCCCCTTCCCTCCAAGTGTGCCACACAAGCGGGCCGCTGGGAATGATCACGGGGGCCATTCAAGACTGGCAGATCTCGGCGTCGTCTGCCTACTCTAGCGAAATTAATACTGTCGTCTGCTGATCTATTCACAGTCTCGTCCAGGGTATGTACGGAATTCTTACGTATGTTAAGCAGCGTGGGCGCACGCCGCGAGCGCTTGCCAAGTAAACTGTGCACCTACTGTACTGCGGCGAGCGCTCGCTGTAAATTTAAACTAATTCGCTGGTCGGCTCGCGGACGCTCGCGGGCGCTTCGGCAAGAAATATCGTTCAGAAACAAATCGCTCTAAGTGCCCGCGAGCGTCAGAGCTGCTGAACATACCTCTGGTTTCTTTTTGCGGCGGGAAATGGATTTTGTTTTTGTCTGCTAATGCAGTCACAGCCACTGCCAGGGTAGGTGGGGGGAATGGTTGTGTTTTTCATGGCATAAAATAAGTAGTGTCGTCTGCTAATCTTGTCACAGCGTCGTCCAGGATATGTGAGGAATTACTTTTGGCGGGGAAAATGAATAAAGTCGTCTGCTGATCCAGTCACAGTCTCCTTCAGGGTAGGTGGGGAATTCTTTTACTTTATTTGGAAATTAGTATTGTCTGTTGATCCTTCCAATCACAGCCCAGATCGCAGGCTGCTCTCGGGCTACTTTGGCTGCAACGTTTATAAGCCATATTTCTCGACCAGTGTAGATCAGGATCTGCACTGTTCGCCATTCCATCAATTTAACACCCACCATGCTTCTAACGAGTACTATAAGAGCGTTATCAGAATACAGGGGTGTGTGTGTTGTTTGATCAGGAGCTACACTGGTCACACAATCCCCATTTCTCCAGTCACAGCCACATACTATTTCAGTAAAGTGGCGCGAATTAGTTTTATGACGTACTTCTCGATCTGTATAATCATATCTATAGTATACGTTTTAAAAAGTACATTTCTGAGGTGCTTTTCCCAAATTATTTAACTGCCCATCGACACTTAGCCATTCATATAATCATCAGCTGAGTATAGACACTTGTGTTTGCAGTAGTCATATTATCAGTGACCGGGGCTTATGGTGTTTGTGACCAGAGGCCCGTTTCACTAAACTTCGTGCACATTTAGGATCGTCTGGAAATCTCGATTGATGGATTTACATGTATTGAGCATAGGCTGCATGTGCAGCCTATGCTCAATAAATGTAAATCCAATAATTAGTTGGGAATTATTAAAAGTACATATATATGTATTCCTGCAACACAAATACTGATAACAAAATTGTTCTGCCTGTCACATATTCATACTTCACAATCATGATCCTGTCATTCGTTGATCATTTCCTGAGCGTCTGCTTGATTAATGAAAGATAACTTCCGAGTCCTGCGAATTGCTTACATGATAGTTAATATCTATTTTTTCTCCTTATATTTCACTATCCACACAGTAATTCATATGGAAATGCTAGTCTGACAGAAAGTATTCCATTCTTTATGTATTTTAAATAAATCCAGATGGCACAGGGTTCTATTATATTATATAGTGACAATCAATGTTGGATTGCAACCTCACAGACAGGCGTACGACACCGCCTACGTTAATCTTGCCCAGATGTCAAGGTTTCTGAACATATATTGGCAATACCAACTCGCAATCCATCAGTTTGATTGACTGAGCATGAGCTGTAACACAACTCGGGCTCAGCCAATCAATATGTTTAATTCAACCGCAATATTCAAGTATTTTATAATAAATAAATTGACAAATATTGACAATTTTAGCGCGGGCTACGGTGAATGTGACCGTCACAGATAGGCGTGTTCGTTTCCATAGTTAGATGTACCGAAACAACTGAATGTCTGATAGTTCACATCCTACCTTTTCATTGCGAGCTTTATCCCGTCCATCATGCGTTCAGTTCACCAGTGTTCACAACGCACGGGGCTTGTGTGTACAATCCAATTACCTGGTCAGCCTACATATATTAACTGCGTAACTTAGAATGTACAGAGCGTTGAATGTACAGAGGGGTCTCACTAAACCGGACACCCTGGGGAGGTGTAGCATGACATGGGTGAGAAATAAGAAACAATACATAGTCATGTTTTCCATGAGAAACAATGTGTATATTCAGTATGAGATGGGGTTTAAATCATTATGGTCAATATGGACAATTATCGCAACCATTAGTGTACATACACAACTTCCTGCGTTAATATTGCCTAGATGTCAACATTTCTGACCATCTATTGGCAATCTAAAATCGCAATATAGCTGTTTGATTGGCTGAGCCTGAGCACAGCCCAGGCACAGCCAATCAAGCTGCTTCATTGCAAGTGCAATACTCAAGCATTTTGAAAGAAAACAATCGACTACTATTGGCAAGATTAGGGCAGGCGGTGGTGTAATAGCGAATTAGAAATGTACACGTCATATTTGAGAGATGACACGAACATGAAACTATTTCTGAATTGCACTACACATGAAATCGCCATCTCATGTTTTCATTTCATTTCACATGGTTAGTTCGACATCCGACTCAGTATCCGACATTCCTTCTTAGTGTTCGTGCGCACAAGCATGTGTCTCTCAATGTATGAAATGAGATACTGCAATCGTGCGCTATTAAGTTTATTTTAAAAATTGCGCTCCTGAACTCATGAAATGAGTATCTTTTCATTGCATAAAATATATTCTTTTGCCGTGTAATAACATTTGTTTTATGCACAGTTTCAATTATCAAAATTTACGGGTGGATCAGTCAGCGAGTATTGTGTCAATGCGTTAGCGATTTCTGATATCTCTGACGCATTGACAAAATACGAGCTGACTGCTCAGCGAAAATTCCTGCTCAGCGCTGTCTGATCTGAGGTTGCACTGGTGTAAAATTCAATAAGCCGGTTGTCCCATGCACACGTCACACTTGTGAATGTCTTGCACTAAGATGATGTTACTAAAGAGCATCATCTATTTCAAACGGAACACAATCACCACAGGAGACATGTGTAGTAATTATGTATCAGTTAGATCACGGTTCATCCGCATGTACGAGAAGATAATCCGCGAGCCTTAGCGAGCGGATTATCGCTCGCACATGCGGACAAACGTGATATAACGAATTTATCACATCCCCTCCCATGTACATACCCTTGCCCACGCGAGCTGTGTTAATACAGAAACAACACCCGGAAATGTGCCAACGATGCGATAATGTAGTAAAACATATCTAAAGCGGAATTTCCGATAAAAGCTTGTTTAATTTGGATGGACTCCCGTAGTCCCATGTACTTTATACGTGTATCTGATGATACTATCAAATTGTAATTTCAAAACATACAAATAATTCTTGCAAGACGCATATATGAGTCAAGCATTGTGATCTATATTTAGGAAGATGTGCTAGTTTTCATTAAAAATATTTTCTTAAACAATCGCGTTTCTTACCCCATATCATTCACATATACTGGGTGTGAACAAATTGAAATAGTTTTCGTTATTTTTCTCATTCAATCTTCTCTGAATTATATGTTGTCGACGAGACGGTTCCAATGAGTGGCAACAACATATACTTCTGTGCATAATTAAGAGAATCATTTTTAATTTGTTTCAGTTCGAGAAATTGTGCAGCTTCAGTATGTACTGGTTTACTTATTGCTACTGGAATACCCAGGTAGTATTAGTTACTTCAAACCGTAATAAAACTTCAATCAGCTGTAAAATTACCACACTTTCGTCATTATTACGTCGTTAAACATAACAGGCCTAGCTTAAAGCGCATACCTTGGCGCATTCCGGCTGCAGTTTCAGATGTTAGCAGTGTGCGTGTTTTAAGCTGCGTGAGATATGTGTATTTAATTTCTGGAATTGTATCAATGGTTTGGAATTACAAGTTACTGTATGAGAATACGGTTAATGATATGCACCACCACAATATATTGCTTTGGCTGGATAAATGAGACGTATGGGTTTTGCCACCAGTGTAAATCCAGAGTGCATCCGCACAGTCTGATCAGAATCTGCACTGGTTGCCACTTCATCACCGAAACAACCGTGATGTTTCTAACAGGCATTTCTTATCGTTATCAGGCTACAGGAGTGTGCTATTGGATCAGGTCACTACACTGGTCACAAATGCCATCAGCCCAATCTTTACAGTCACAGCCATATATAAGCAGAACACTAACAAAAGTCGCAACTGATCGAACAGTGTTGAGGCAAACATTAATATACAGTATTTTCAGTGATGAATTAGAATGAAACCCATCACAATTCAACAAATTTCTCGATATCCAATTTAGAGAGGTTCAACTGTACGCGTTTTATGCGGTAAATAATTAAATGAACGGTGAAATAGCGTGTGTGCCAGCTTGTAAGTCACAGGGTTTAAAAATGTTTTCTTGTAAGCAATTATTGGATTTACATTTATTGAGCATAGGCACAAAACTTCGTACGACTAACATGTTCGTAAGTGCAAAAATATGATAGTCTAAATTTTACATTAGCACTGTTTTCTTGTAAACAATTATTGGATTTACATTTATTGAGCATAGGCTGCATATGCAGCCTATGCTCAATAAATGTAAATCCATCCATTGAAATTTCAAGACGATCCTAAATGTGCACTTACGAACATTTTAGTCCTACGAAATTTAGTGAAACGGGCCCCAGTTTCATTAGAGTATAGTTTGTGCGCCATCCAGACACATTGTATCTTCCCATAGCGGACAAGTTAGATGAGTTGTAATTTTGTACCTAAGAGGATGTGAGATTGTTCATGAAAAATATTTACAGAAACGACGTCAAAAGTTAACGAAATGTTACTTGAACATTTCGTAAACTTCCGACGTCATTTTCAGAAGTTATCGTAAGTTTTGTAAAGGATTTTCATGAACAAATCGCACATCGTCTTCGGTGCAAAATCACAATGATTGCCTCTAATGTGCAATAATAGCACACGAATGCAAAATTAAGGGTAAAAATGGTCTGTTTTGTCCGATGGTCTCAAATGGACAGCACAATACTTGATTAGATATAAATTGTATTTGGCTAAGTCTGGATTCAGCCGGATTTGCGCCTTCTATAATAGCCAGAGCTCCAGATAAGCTGCGTAATTGCTTAAATACCCAATTAAAATTGCCAAAAACCCAATTGAAATCAGAAGTAGTGAGTATCAAAAGCAAATAAGAATTTAAATGTGGTAGCTTTGATCATGCTACAGAAAACAATAAACAGAACACAAATATAGCATATTTTTCTTATTTTTCCATGAAAACACATCTTGGTATTTTACTGTTCGCCATTCATATGGATACACTCACGACTAATAACTACTAGTTCAAACTGCCCATGTTAGAGCACGAGCCCAATGTTTTTAGGTGATTACACATCATTCGCTATCTATTTAAGTAAGCTGTATATTTACAAAAAGAAGTATAACCAGTCCCCAACGCATTACTTTGTCGACCAGTTGTAGCGTTGGTGTGGGTGGTAACGGGTCCGATCGGAGACAAAATGGGCATTACGCCGTTCACAACATATCAATAAACTTCAGCGCTCCAGATAAGCTGCGTATTTGCTTAAATACCCAATTAAAATTGCCAAAAAAAACAACGATTGAAATCAGAAGTAGTGAGTATCGAAAAGCAATAACAAAAATAATGGTACGTTTATGCAGAAAAAAATAAACAGATCACAAATATAGCATCTTTTTCTTATTTTCCATGAAAACACACCAAGGAGACAATTCTCATGAAATGCCAAGACATATTTTCATTTCGAAGCAAACTATTCAATAATTGCTGTCTGTTGATGTCTAAACAGGAGTGTGATTTTTTTTACCCAATTAAAATTTTGAAATACCCAATTGCTTCAGAAATGGTGGAATGACTAATTCCTTATCTGGAGCCTTGATAGCCATAATGTGCTTAGACTCACAATCTCAAAAATGCTGAACCGGAATACCTTGCATAAGTTCATAAACCCCCACTTCAAGTTCACAATTTGTACAGTAATACCTGTCTTAAAGGAGATTCATTTTCTTGTTAAACGTACCACAAGGTTATGGTAAATCGGATCAGCGACAATTATGACTATATCCAACACATCAGCCCTAAGTTGATCTTAGCGAAAAAACCTAAGATAATCTTCACTTGACGACTCTACTTACGTACGCTATTTACAGCGATATTAATATATTTCCTGCGCAGTTGATAGAAGCTATCAAAGATAATGAACACATTCTCTGTTGCTTTGTCATTTTAAATTCCTTTAGTTGACAAAACCATTAGTGTCCACCCCCCCCCCCCCACCACCCCCCCCCCCCCCCCCCGCCAGTGACAGATGGATGCGTTTTTTTCTCTTTGTCATGCAAATATTGCATTGTTATAATCGAGAAAACACCGCGAAGGGAGTCCGATTTATATTGGCGAACTATTACATCTGGTTGCATTAACCCGTTCACCCCTAAGTAACTGGGATCGATTTTTACATGTTAATTTCCGGACCAATCCAATCCGTCACAAAATGATTTTCCGACTAGTCCATTCATGAAACGGGGGTGTTATTTTTCTTTCAAAAATGTGAAAGTTACTTGTAAAAATTGCAGATCCTGATGAGACGGCTCGTCACGAGCCGGTTCATCTGCATATACACTATTTGCCGATACTTCTATGCAGACCTGTGATGTTGAAAGGATTAAGGCAAATGCACTGATCTGCGCCGGATATTCGCCCCCTGCGTATTCTCTCACATTTATTTGCAGGCGCGGATCCAGGATTTCGGGTTAGCGGGGGCGTAACTATTTTGCAATACTTGACTACATTATCGTTCAAGTATTGCAAAAATAGTCGACCGAGCGGAGATCGGGATAGCGCTAGGGAGGTCCGGGAGCATACCCCCCCCACCCCCCCCCCCCCCCCCGGATTTTTTTTGAAACCTACATCGCATTTCCTGCGTTCTGGCGCATTTTGGAGCAAAAATATTGACTCGGCGAATTTTAGGGGCGGGGGGAGCGCGCGCCGGGTCCCCCCCCCCTGAATCCGCCCATGATTTGTGACACGTTTCGGAACTATCAACAAGCAAGTTCTAATAATAGACATACTCTGCTCGTAGTTGGTACAAAACAACAACAACAAAGGGCTGCGAAATGTGAAACAGAAGCAAACTTGATTGCTCGGTCCTACAGGCTATTTGCCATGTTATTGTTTCATAGGGATCCGCCGCTGTCTTATCGTTGCACCGTCTCTTCGTGTCAAATACTTTATGCGCGTGTGTGTGCAGTGTAATAAACCTCAATTTCACCCCTGATATTTACAATTTGCTTGTTGCATGCGATAATGTACCTTGGTGCCCTTGATTAACCACAATCCCCGAAACAATGTTATCTTTTAGCAGTCGGACACGCTAATAGTCCATATACATGTATAGCACAGTAATCTAACATTGAAATGCGGATACAATTTAGTATAATATCAACACATTCATACTTGTATACCTGTAACCCTAGTAACTCAGTTTACAAATGTCACAAAGACCATTTGTGTCTAACTTCATTCGTGTGGAATGCGGTATATTATTTTTTGTGTCATTAACTTATGTCCTTTCAATTATAAATGTATACGATATGTGACTTTAAATGTCATCCGTCCTATTGACATCTATCTTGAAACATTAACCCAAATCTTACATGGCGGGCTAACCCTATTCGGTTACAGTAAGATAGGGGATTTTCCAGTGTGTTCGACGAAGTGAGGGTTTACTGTATTTTGGCAATATACACGCTGCAAGAACTTTCAGTGTGCTTTGCTATCTTGGACAGACAGCATCATCAACGATAAATGTGTTTGTGACTGGAGAAATGGGGCTTATCTGTTTTGCGACCAGTGTAGATCCAGATCAGCCTGTGCATCCGCACAGTCTGATCAGGATCTGCACTGTTCGCCAATTGATCAACGAAACGTCATGCTTCTAAAAAGCAATATATATTGTTATCAGGCTACATGAGTGTGCTATTCGTCCCTGGTCACAAATCCCATAAGCCCAAATTTCTCCAGCCACAACCACAAATTACAGTGAAACCGGTCGCAATTAAGCATATTATTGTGTTCTGTGTGTCCGGTTTAGAAAATGTTGTTTGTAACAAATGTTACGCATACGCCATCCAATAGATTTTGAAGCTGACAAGTCATATACATATAGATGTACTTGTAGTCGGAAATTGATTGCATCTTTGCCAGATTTTGAAATATTCAAGACCCTTGCTGTTGCTATGAAGTAGCTACAAAGCTTTAGATTTACATTCTACATAATCAAGTAACTCCCAGTGAATCGTACAGCATGGTAAATACTTAGTATGCGGCTGTAACTGGAGAAATAGGGCTTTATATGGGAATTGTGACCAGCGTAGCTCCTAATGAAATAGCACACTCACGTAGCCTGTAACTCACGGTACGGGAGTAATTGCAAGAGTTACCGTTCGCAACTAGGGGGTTGTCCTATTTTGAGCTCTTCGAAATGCACTTTCCTGTGTTTTACGGCATTTAAATTCAGACTCCAACTGGTGGTAAACTGTGATCTATGTAAACTCCGTGGCTGAACGGGGGGGGGGGGGTGCAACCCTGGACCCCCCCTCCTCCAGATCCGCCCCTGGTATTGCTTGTTAGACGCATGTTAAACGCATGACAAACGCATGATAAGTGTTTAATTGACGGAACAGTGCAGATCCTGATCAGACTGTGCCGATGCACAGGCTGATCTGGATATACACTGGCCATAAAACCCATAATCCCAATTTCTCCAGTCACAGCACATATCTGATACACGTTTCCAATGTTTAATATATAACATCGTCAGTATACATGGCGGGTTTCTCGTGTCTGAAGTTTCAAATGACGCCCCCCCCCACCCCCTGGCGGGCTGTGAAGATCACGTTTATGGGTGACTGGGCTCGCAGCCAGTATGGATACCCAACAACAGGCGCCAATGAGTCATCTAGAAAATTAATGTTTACCACCCAACGATGGGATTACACTTGACACATCGGAATTCACAAAGTTCATGAATAAGGACATGCATGGATGGGGTATAACCAGTAAACGCTGCGCAGATCTGAACAGTGCGAGTTAACGTTTACCACCCA
The DNA here is from genome assembly GCA_029237695.1 of Conchocele bisecta. Taxonomy (NCBI): domain Eukaryota; kingdom Metazoa; phylum Mollusca; class Bivalvia; order Lucinida; family Thyasiridae; genus Conchocele; species Conchocele bisecta. Next base: position 51,574 of record JAQRGA010000137.1, read on the forward strand.
ACGATGTGGCTACAATTGTTATCCAGGTATGACTTTACATAGTCACACTTGACAAATAGGAATTCACAAAGTTCATCAATAAGGACAGGCGGCGAGTATGATAATGTAATTGAAGGGTGCGTGGAAGAAGGGGGCTAACTCCCATTATTCCATTGACCCTTCAATTATATACATAAATGCGATGCGACGTGTCTACTGCGATCACACGGAACTTACATGTACATATGTAGAGAGTTTCGAATTCGGAATTTAAATTGCTATTGCTAACATACATGCACACAAAGCTTCACCAGGTCCTTTCAACTTGAACATAAGCCTTTATAACACACGGTGTTCATTTATAACACACGGTGTTCATTTCTAACACACGGTGTTCATTTATAACACACGGTGTTCATTTATCATCGTGAAACAAGGTTCGTAGTAGTGATACACACAGACAAATGTTGTATAATGTTATCTGAATATGTCAGAAGTCAAGCACGTGTGCTACGTATATCGTAGCTACCGCCGACTATGCTGCCCGAACGTTTTTACTGACGTTGCATGTACAGCAGAACCTCTCTAAACCGGACACCCTGGGAGGACCCAGGTGAAACCCTGTACCCCGGACACCCTGGAGGACCCCAGTGGAACCTCTAAACCGACACCCTGGGAGTGACTCTACCGGACCTCACTCCAAACCGGCCGCACTGTGTGGACCCCAGTGGAACCTCTCTAAACTAAAACCAGACACCCTGAAGGACCCCAGTGGACCTCTCTAAACCGACAGAGTTAAAATCGTTCATGGACAGATTACAAGTCTGTCCAAAACTATCGAAATTCGGCATTCGTCGCTTTGTCTCATTTTATGTTTCAAATATGCCAACGGGTAGATGAATTCCGTTATTTTAAATACAATACATACCATGGGAAACATGCAAACTATTTCACCTGCTAAACGTGCACCGAATTGCTGCAAATCCCTTGTTGTAATTGTTGGTGAAAGTTTGATTGATACGGCGCGGCCATTTCTATTCTAGTCAGACTGTTTGGAGTCATTGTGCAGCTTAAAAAAGCTTATAAAATACGCAACGGAGAGAATGTACTGAAATGTGATAACTTCCAGCGTACACCTGCAACATCGCGGCGCTGTCCGGTATTTCGGCATGTAGGTATCACACTGAAAACCTATTCTGTTCTGGGTGGAATGTGTTCCTCCTCACGTGCTAATTGTAACATAAATCGTGAACAAGAATAGGTTGTGGTTTATTGAGTTACTTAGGGAAGGGTGTAGATTTTGTACGACACTGGCCGGCGAAATAATTGAAATTAAAATACAGGGACGTTGTAATCGCCTATTGACAGTTTTATAGCCCGACAAATCAGCAAATAAGGTGAAACGGACGCATGAAACACGTGCAATAGTGTTGCTTTGTTCTAAATATTTCGAGTGTTTGTAATTGTTTTTTTTATTCCGTATGGCTGATCTTCTAGAACATAATCGAAATGGGTTAGATCTCGTGTCTGCCTTCAATGTCCATGTAGTTGAATAAATAATTGGGTGTTCGAGACCAGGGCGATTTTCTACAGAAGTCATTGCTAAGATCTTCGAAATTCGAGAGTTTCATATTTAACCAATTTCATGCGCGATACACATGTATCAAAATGTTCAATCAATTATTATCTACTTGTTTGTATGTTGCCCATAAATGTATACGTTGTTACCATTCAGTTGAACCGTCTTGACGAGACACACAGCTGACTGTTGTATCGAGGTTACACATATATATACTATTGCAATGTTTACAGATATATAACATGATAGTACAGTGGGGTCAGCGTGTAAATGCACACACGAACGAACACGACAGGTTGGAACCAACCTGTCGTGTTCGTTAGTGTGTGCACTTACACGCGAACCAACCTGTCGTGTTCGTTAGTGTGTGCACTTACACGCTGACCCCACTGTAGTTGTTGCAGGGTAAACAAATAACAAAATCATGTTACAAATGAACAATATAGCGCCATCATAATAACCATAGACATAATGTATGTCTATGTAATAACAATATCCCGATTTCCGACATTGAACGACAAAACCATATTCTAAATCAAACCGATATTATATATTACGAGGTAGGTCTTTCGCCATCTACTAAATCAACGGAAGTGGAGCATTTACCTTGCGCCCGGCTCTCTAATTCAGTAATTGTAACGCGCACGAATGCCGGGACCAGCAGGGTACCCAATTTAGTAATTGTAACGCGCACGAAGGCCGGGACCAGTAGGGTACCCAATTCAGTAATTGTAACGCGCACGAAGGCCGGGACCAGCAGGGTACCCAATTCAGTAATTGTAACGCGCACGAAGGCCGGGACCAGCAGGGTACCCAATTCAGTAATTGTAACGCGCACGAAGGCCAGGACCAGCCGGTACCCTGCGGGACCCGGCCTTCGTGCGCGTTACAATCACTAAATTAGAGAGCCGGGCCCAAGGTACACTCGTAAAACTTCCATTGGTTGAAAAGATGGCGAAGGACCTACCTTGTAGATATTTAACATCGGAGTGAAGGTAGGTATTATTTAAAGGTACATGACCACTCAGTAGGCGCAACATGCTCTTTATCTATACATGTATATGGGCCGCGCTCTGTAAAAACCAGCCTTAATGACAACGTCATGAAAGGCTGAAAAGGACGTCGCAAAGTTACGCATAAATTTACCTTCACGTCGGATTTTGACACTTGGAATTGTTGCGTCATTGAAATAAGTTGTCCTATTTATAGCCGTACGCTTTACGGCTCACACATATTTTAATGTTGGATATGCGTGGCAGAATTGTAAAGTTGTTTTCATAGTGGTTCAGATAGATGTATTTTTTTTCTTCGGTTTCCTTCAAGGAAATACGTAGTAATATTGTCGATTATTTTTACACAAATGGGCATATTGCATTTATGATTTTTATAATATATTATATGGACGACTTGTGAAATGACATTTGAAACTAAATAACCATACGACCGGTATTTTTAGATAACACATAACAAAATCAGTATTATGTAATCATAATGCTATTTCTTTTAAATTTCTTTTAAACTTTATTTATATATTTATATAACAATTACAAACAAACGCGAGAACATTTGTAGTCGGCGTAGATGGAGGGGTCTGCATGTTTCTTAAGTTGTGTTGAAACCGTAATACTCGCAGAAAACAAACTTATCCTGTCTGGCGACCACCATCAGATATAGAGAATAGTAGGTTAGTGCCGTGAATGGGAAAAAAATATCTGGCAAGGCTTAGGAAACGGGATGGGCGAGGCTCTGCCGAGCACATCCCGTTTCCGAGCCGCGCCAGATATGCTTCCCATTCACGGCACTAACCTACTATTCTAGTTATCCCGTCAACACCTACAAATGGCTGTAAAATGCAAAAATAGTATTGACTGGATATCAAAAATGTTTCACGGCACCGTGTTTCACAGCACATACGCACTGTGTTGACGGGATAAGTACATGTACTTACAACTTTAAGATCGACCCCGGGGCGCATGTACTCTTTACTAATTATGCTATACGGTCCCGTTCAGATTAGAGCGGGGTCGGGTATTTTCGGCCGTCTAAGACGGAACCGTACACGCTGTACAAACCAAGTTCCGATTTTGGGATTTATTTATAGATTACACTGCATTACGCATTTTGATGAGTAACGCTAACTTTCATGTGAACGTGACAAGCGATTTTCGAAATATGTACACACACTCGGGTAATCTTTATTTATGTATTCATGACTTAATTATGTGTCTACGTAGATCTTCATATTGCATGATCATATTTATGAAAAGGTCTTGGTTTACAGATGTCGTTCTATGGAAAACGATTTTAATTCGTAATGGCAATATTATACTTTCTGCACTGTTTGTCGCAAATTTAAAACTCACGGGGAAATGAACATGTGCAATATAAAATATCAACTTACGTTTAAACGTGTTTACTGATGGGGGCGGTTTGTGCCGACGGTCGGTCAGACCCGGCCCCGCTCTACGTGAAAGTGTATTTAGTGTGTTCGTATTGTGTCACTGGCATGTTATATGGCTATATGAATGTATGGCATATATTTTACTAGTATGTTTGCAATCAGTGCAGACCCTGATCAGGCTGCGCAGATGCACAGGTCTCCAACATTTACAAATTTAAGAAGTCCTACTTTATATCGTTGTTAATTTACTTACTACTAAACACTGGATGTCTGCGTGCTTTATTGTTTGTTTATCAAAGGGACGTTCTAGTCTGAGGCGTGTAAATAATATAAAGCAAATACCAGGAGCGGATCCAGAATTTCAGGTTGGGGGGGGGGGGGGGGGGGCGGGGCGGGACCTTTTAATTGAAACAGTTTACTATATTTTCGAACTAGCACCGTTTGTTCGTCGACCAAGCGGAGCTCGGGAGACTGCTATGTGGGTTTCGGGGTATGCCCTCCGGAATATTTTTGATATCTACGCCCCATTTTGCAGCGTTATAGCGCATTTTAGAGCAAACATATATTTACTCGCCAAATTTTAGGGGGGCGCGGGCCGGGTTTTCCGCTACATGAATCCGCCCTGGAATACACAACTTCTATATTTGCAGATTCAACGCGTCTAAATTCAAACGAGACGCTTCAAACAAATGTCGCAATTTTGTGGTCGGTACAAATTGAGTGTGTAAATCACTTACTTGATTATATAGTGTGCAGACATGAACTCAAAATACGTGTACGTACGCCACGGTTCTTTTTAGCATGGCTTGGTTGGCCACTCATTTCTTTGTTTACAAAGGCGTTGAATGTACTTTTTCTGAAACGCAACACAATTAAATTGCAAATTTCGTTATCAAATTAATTATTCCCGACGAGAGTATATACATATACATGCACCAGTATACAATCATGTATGTCACATCGACACATTTTCCCGACATTGACAGGTTTATGTATATATATTTGCGTTCAAATGGTAAACCCATTATCAAAAATTCAAACCGACACACATTAAAAAATATACAGTAATGGATAATTTTGCCCTGAATGTTCTGTTGGCCACTTTTGATTTTAATAACTATACATTCCACTTACTAAATAAATACGCATGCTGTCGCGCGGGCATCAGTCACGCAAATAAAAACATATGAAGGAACTACAAAGTACGGTTGATAAATGGGTACATTTATAAAATTTGAAGAAACTTACATAACAAATCAGTACCGGCAGTAAATTCATAGACAGGATCGAGACGGGTAGCCCACACAATACCTTTTTTAAGCGGACACACCTAACAATATCTGCCCTCTCGGTGTGGGGGTAATGGCGCGGTGGGCAGCCGAGGGAGCGGAGGTCAGCGCAGGATTTCCCCTGCTAGTACGAGGTACATGTAGACAAGGTCCGTCAGTCATATTGGCTACACAGGAAAATGTTCCTCCCGCTTTCTGAGATGTAAATTTAATTCCGAGAGTCGGGTATGGACAGTGGATTTTTAATTTGTTTAAAACTCCCCAGGGGTCTCCGACAACCCACTAGACACCATCGGGCGCTGAAGTCATTGATATGTGCAGCCATAGGCCTATCCAAATTCTAACCAAATTCAAGTCATTCATTTCTACAGAAAATAATGCATTTGTTTCAATCACAGATTGTTTCAATTTCAAACACCAGGAATGTCGTTTAGTTGTTTGTGTTTGGTCTTTGGAGAGTGACGTAATGTCTACATCAATACATGACGTCACAATTAACTGTTACGTAAATAACGTCAATTAGATTCTGAACTAAATTCTCAAATAATTACAATGTATCTTTCTGACGGTACATGTATATGCATAATCTGTGATAGTTTGCGGTAGTAGCAAATTACGAAGTCACGTGTCGGCTAATTATAGATTTAACATTGATAGTGGTGCGTTTGGTTTGTTCACTACGTGCACATAACATAGTTGTATTCTGTTCAATGTTTAATAGTATTGATACTAACACTTGTAGATACATTTAGTGCAACTTATCAGTAACTCAGTTTACAGCAAGCACAGTCAATGAGTATATTAACACGCATTTCTACTGTATGCTGTTGTGTTGCATTGTACAAACGTCAGCGTTTCAATAACGTCATTTTCTTACTTTTGTTTCCTTGCGTGATTGACATGGTGCTACAAAAAGTGAGATAAAACAAAAACTATGAAACATATTTGCATTTTCTTTTCAGCATATTATTTTTGAAAATTGAAAATTTTGTCATTAAGGCTGGTTTTCACAGAGCGCGTCCCATATATATAATACAAGGGCTAATGTCTTTTGATGTCAATATTACCAGTCAATGCTAGGGAACGCGTAGGAATCCCGAGACTCGCCGACCAATTGCTACTAGTTGAGAGCTGAGTCGGGTTAACTTGATATCAAAGGCACTAGCATGGTATTATAGTTATCAGGTAATGCTTGACGCTGGAGCTAACTGGTATGTCGTTGAAAGGAACGCAGGATTTGTTTATGTCCTCTCATTGAACTGACGTCAGCCAGAAACTTCATATGTGACATCGTTCGACCAATGATACGTCAGCGAAGATTAGTTTTGAATTCATTGTGACCGGTTTTAGACACTGTCCGATTATCGAGAACAAAGTGTACATGGACGTCAAACACCAATTCATTTGTGACTTTATTTCGAAACTCTTCATTTCTGATGGCGACATGTGTCATATGCCAGTATCACAGGCACTTTGTTATGCACGACACCGTCCTGTACTAAATCATACCCAAGTGTACTTGTACATCTACACGGTAGGACATTCGTCATCTTTTAAACCAATGGAAGTATATTATTTATCTTGTAACGCGCGCGAAGGCCGGGAACACTGCGTTACCGAATTACATGTAGCGAGCAGGGCCCAATTTACATTGTACCACGTCCGTTGGTTGAACAGATGGCGAATGTCCTCGATGTTTAATATCGGAGTAAACTTGGGCATGATTTAGAAGAAGATTCTCTCGTTCATACCACAAAGTGCCTGTGACCAGTAACAAACTAACCATGAAACAAAATACAAACGCCATAGCCAGACACAAATAATCCACTCAACGCGGCGCCGTCAACGATCTAAATTGGGATTAAAACAATACGGTGACACTTACGACGGTCGTAAATGTTGCTATGATTTCGTCACATCTTGTAAACACTAACATATCACCAGAGAGCGGTTCACGGTTTGGTTTAACCTGTTGCATGCTAAATACCCCTATATGAGGTACAAACAACTTGATATGGTGATTTCTATTTTGTCTTATTTCTGTGCAAAAATATATGATGTTACCACTCATTTGAACCGTCTCGGCGAGACGGTTCCAATGAGTGGTAACAACATATACTTCTGTGCATAATTAAGAGAAGTATTGTTATTTGTTTTGTGTGAAAAAGTGTGTAGGCTCAGTATGTAATGGGTTAACTGAAACGTATAGCCCATTATGTGGTGGTGTTATGCGACATATATTGTAATATACGTCCTTTAGACATGCAATCAGCTTCAAGGTACCAATTAATATTGTACATAAACAGACAGGAGGAGAAACAACCGTGAGCTGTATTCACACGTCGACCTGTCAGTTAGCTGATAATACAAGCATCATGCATATATATGGCTCTGGCTGGAGAAATGGGGCTTACAGGTTTTGCGACCAGTGTAGATCCAGATCAGACTGTGCATCCGCATGGTCTGATCAGGATCTGCACTGTTCGCCATTCCATCACTTAAACACCCGTTAATCTTC